>JAECUM010008750.1:0-27068 GCA_016617855.1 Megalonaias nervosa | reverse complement strand
ATATATATATATATATATATACGTATATGTGTGTGTGCTTGTGTTAGCGCATGCATTGAAATGAAACAGTAAATTGACATTGCCGTAAGTATAAAGGTAAGACGCTGATATTCGACGAGCTATTGACTTGCCTGACTAGTCTACATAAACGTTATTGTCAACAATGTTATTGTATTATACAAAATGTTTACGACAGTCGGATGAAGTGGTTATCCTGACAAGCATTCAGAGGAATGCTAGTCGACAGGTTAAGTGGAACACTTGTTGATTGCAAGCATACTGAGTGACATGGAAATATTCAGACATGTACATAACTCATTGGCACAATGGCGTGGCAGCTTTGATTTTTTTTTTTTTTTCCCTTTCAGTCCAAAAGTGCTAAACGTAAGGTATCAGGTTTGTTAAATTTTGTAAATAAATATAAGGAGAATAATTCGTTTACTTCAATTATTAATGTTGCCTATACAGTCAACGTACAACTCTTCCTTGGTGGAGTAATAGTATTAATGCAGAACTCTGAGTGAACATTCCGTTTTACATGGAAGCCACGATTAGGGTTTTCTCATAGTTTCAATTCTTGTCATATTAACCAGTAACATTAATAGTATCAATGTTGTACATATCAAATATACTCTAGTAGCAAGGCAAACTATTTTCAGCAGATAGATTGATTGACATGATATGGCATTTTCCATGATTTAAGAGCTTATCAAAGTAGGCAATGAAGAGGCACGCAAAGGATACGTCAAAACAAGGGAGTGGTTTTATCAATAAACGCACACTCTTCTGCCCAGTGTGATTTCTGCTTGGTAGTGTTAGATTCAGATTCAACGAAGTTAGGCAAATATGTTTGAAAACAACAGACGATAACTTGCTTTAAGTTTTTTTAGAGAGATTAATACCAACAATTTGATCATCATACGCGTATATTACATATGTGCGTTTTTGAAGGTTTGCACTACAAAGAAAAATTTTTCACCTGTATTCATGTGGCGTTGTGGTAAAATATTATCGCGTTTATTTACCTTTTGTTTGTTTCTAATATCATCATCGTCCTTTAGGAACACTTTCAGTTACAACTTGTTTTATGAAGAAATAAAATGACCTTGGCAGTAATTTATAATATTACAAATGTACTGATCCGCTAGCAGCTAGAGTTAATTGCGATTTCAATTTCAGAACAACATCTCCCCTTGTTACTGATATCAGTATATACCCTTGCTACTCCAATTACATGGATTTAATATATTGCCCATGTTCCGTTATCAAGATTCCCATGGCGATTAATGAAGCCAAATCTGGAGCCCGGTATGGAGATAGTGTAGTCGTTGTTGTTGCTTAGAGTAAAACTAAGTCTGGAAGGCACTTTGCATTGAATCTCAGCGATATCAGCCAGACGCATTTGTTGCTGTTTAATCCAACGTCAGATTGTCGCTCATTAGGTTGATGACCTTCACGAGAGGATAAGTACCTGCGCTCTTCACCATATGGCCTTGAGGTTTAGCATCTGTGGAATCTTCTGAGGCGGTATTGAGTGTTGACAGTGGCCCGAAGGAAAAGCGCGGTTACCACAAGAGTCAGGAAAACTTAGAATGATAGCACGCAAGCACTGATATTAATCTCAGAACTAACAATACACACCTGGATGCTGAGGACACACGGTTTACACCAACGTGGCATTTAATAGGAGACAGCACGTGTCACCCGATTGGTGTCACGATCGATAAGAAAATCTTGTAGCAAGGTGTTGTGTTTTTTCCATCAACAAAATATTCCCAGATGAGTTTATTTATCGAAGTGGTCGCAAGGCCTCTGGACGTTGATACATATAATTCGATAATCAAAGAATCGGGAAACGATGATCGGATATAGCTGAATGTTTGAACGCTTACACGCCTAGTTGCCCTATCGAAGTCGGTATTCGTTTCAATAATGGAAGCTTAGGGTTTTTAAAGCTTTTCTTCGCATTTTTAAATTTACTTCATAAGTTTTATTTTATTGCAACAACCTTTGATAGTTATTTACAGGGTCTATCTTTCAAGATTTTTTTTGCAATTATTTGCCTTCAGTTTTAGAATTTACCTTTTGATTGGTACCAGAAAAGGAATATTGTACTGATGTACCAAGATTGCCTATAATCATTATTTGCAAATGTAAATAAATCTTTGTGAATTCAGACTCATTTCCGCACTTAGATTTACATAAAAATCATTGTTAATTATTTTTGCTTTGTGATAGGATATCACAAAAAAATCACGACTGCATACATCATTGGTCATTCGTGCCACGTTTTTCAATTCTCTTTCTTCTTTTTCTCGCTTTGCAGTTACCCCATATATTCATTTATATCACTGGTTCATTTTTCAATGGTTTGAAAATGAAGTACTATAGTACACCATCAAACTAAAGATCTCTGTTGCTTACTCTTATATATTTGCGTGGCCATTTTTTATTTTCCGGCCAATAATGATAAAGTTTTGCGCTACAAATTGTGAAAGCCGCATATCTTTAACGTGTGTTCTGCATTTAATCAGTTTGATATACGTATGGGTCCAAAGTTTATGCTGTTATACCCTATTTCTGTCTTACCTGAAGCACCTGTTTTATCACGGTGGTGAACAATGTAAAAGATTTAGTTTAATATGTATTACTGCATGCATTCAATTCAAACAGTAAAATTCTATTACCATAGTAAAAAGATCCGTAGCTGATATTCGACGAGCTCTTGTCTTGTCCGACTGGTTTATTTAAGCATTATTGTCAATAATCTTCTAGTTTAATGCAAAATGTTTACAACAGTCGGATGAAAGGGTTATCCTGAGAAGTATTCAAAGGAATTCTAGACGACGGTTGCAGCGGAAGACTTGGTTGATTTCAAACATACTAAGTGACTTTGAAATATTGCTTCGGTCATGTACGTAGCTCACGGGTGCAATAAGGTTGTACCCATGTGTTTCATATCTTTCAGTCCAATGATGATGAACTTAAGGAATCTAGTTTGTTAAATTTTGCAAATAAATTTAAGGAGAATAATTCTTTCACGTCAAATGTTTCTATTGTTGACTTTGTCAACGTACAACTCTTCCATGGTGGCCTTGAAGGTTTTGTGGGTGAATGATTTATATCATTGTCTTAAATTCCCTTATTCCATGGATAAAGTATTTATTTATTTTTAAGATTTACTTGGCTCCCAACAAATGTTATAAAGATCGTTTGGCAGACCAGAAGAGGCATCCGTTCATGGTGGCTCCTCAACCATTCGACAGAGCGTTGGGGCTGAGAAGACCTTTCGGATATATCTCCCAATGTTACATATCATATTTCACTATTTGCGTGAAAACTCATCATATTTCACTATCTGAGTGAAAACGTGTCATTTTTCATGATTTGAGTGAACTATATAATTTTCGTGTGGAAACTGTCAATGTTTACGTGAATCATCTTTTTCATTGTTTGTGTGGAATCACTTTGAATCATTCATTAATCATTGTATCTTTCTACTATTTAAGGTTTTTTTGTGCATATCAGTTCACATTTCATTATCAGGTTCGTAAATATTTTGTTAAATATCCAATATTTGGATCATGTCGGCGCACAAATCAAACATATTCGTTTTCATTGAATCATTCATAAATGAACATTGAATTTTTGTCACCATCAAAGTTTTCTTTGCTATATTCTGACCCCAGTCCGGTTATCTTGTTACAATGGTTTCATAATTGAGATCTGATTAAACGGAGCACTAAAGTTATTTATTTTCATTAGTCTTCTATGTACTCTTGTGTGTTTCAGACGTTCTTGACAAGACTTTTGTGAGGTTGAATAATCATCTAACATTACCTTATTATCTTTAGTTTTCTGCATTGCACAGTTCATTGATTTCTTTTTTGCCTTCTGAGAAGGAAAATATGGTTGGTTTTGTGAAATTAAGTAATTGCATACATTTGCATAGTAGTGCACTTTAGGTTGGTCATTGTATCAAATTTGTAGAAACGACATCATTGAAAGATTTGGTCGAATTGGGGAAACAGTTGGGTTACAAGGAAGAGTTTCTTAGAAAATTCGTTCAGGAAGAACAGGCTCGATCAGGGATGAGATGTTAAAGGAGATGGAAATATAAAAAGAGTAAATATAAACGGAAAGAGAAGCCAAGAAGGAGTTGATAGAATTAGAAAAGAAGGCTGAAAAGGAGAAAGTAGAGATAGAGCGACAGGTAGAGCAGGAAAGAAAGGAAGCCTACGAAAGAAAAATGGCATTTAAGAAGGAGCAGGTAGATTTAGAAAAGCAAGCCAAGAGGGAGAAGACAGAGTTAGAAAATCAGGCCGAGAAAGAAAGGATAGGATGGGAAAGGGAAGCAGAAGGGGAGAAGATAGAACTGCTTAAAGAAGTAGACGATAGGAAATTAGAAAGGGTGAAACGAATGCGGTTTGAAGATTTGGAGTTTGAATGTAGAAATAGGGAGAAGGAGCATATTAAAAAATTCTGAGCTATTGCAAGCTAAAAGGGAGAGGGGGGCATGATTCTAAACAGAGAGATCCAAAATTGCCCCCATTTGAGGACGACAAGGATAACATGGATAGCAATCTAAACAGGTTTGAAAGGTACGACACTGTCCAGAAGTGGAAAATGTCAATTGGTCGCTTCATTTTAGCGCGTTGCTAAAGGGTAAAGTGTTAGATGTATCTTCCCGTTAACCCGCGGACTTTTCGTTAAACTACCTCTCGTTGAAGGAAGCACTTATGAAACTAACCGTGCAAGGGTTTCGCAAGAAGTTTAAGCATAGCAAACCCTAGCGAGGTGATACATTCACCCAGTTCGTCAGTAGGACGAACAATTATTTACAACCATGGGTGGAATGTGGTGAAGTTATAGCTGTTCTTGAGGGAAATGTCTCTCACGAATATATATAACATGGTCACACAGACGGATTTATTCGCTGAAGCTCGGGGAGGTTCTCAGAATGTTCTCAAGAGACAATAAAGGTGGGAATCAGGCTGGTAAGGATAACAAGGGATATCACAAGGACAAGCAATGTTTCACTTGCAAGGAGTGGGATCACATTTCCCCCAATTATCCTAAGCGAAAGGGGTTAGCCCAGAGAGTCGCGGTTGACATTGAAGGAAGACGGTCAGTATGCGGAAAACGTGCTGTTTCCCAGCATAGGAAATTGAATACAGTATATGAGCGGGGAAGGGTGAGGGACGGGGTAGTGCGTGCAAGGATCGGTCGAGATGCTATCCAATCGATCGGCATATGTATTTTCCCCGAGGCAAGGGTACCGACAACCAGTGGTACAGTCAATGGACAAGAAGTGACCGTTTTACGAGACACAGGGTGTACTAGTGTGATCGTGAAACGGCGTCTCGTTCAGGATGACCAATTGCTTGGTATTAAATCACCCTGTATACTTCTAGACCAAATATTCGACCACATTCCCGTCGCAAGGATTGGAATCGAGACGTCTTTCTTCACCGGAACAGTCGAAGCGTTGTGCATAGATAACTATATATATATATATATATATATATATATATATATATATATATATATATATATATATATATATATATATATATATATATAAGCTTAACGATTGCTAATGTTCAGGGCTCTAGATTGGGTACAGTGAAGAATTTTAAGAACGGGGGGTCCTCTAGATTTCTACTTCGTAAATGTTTAATGTATATGGAATATAACACGCCTGATGGTAGGAAGTTATTGCAACTAGTTGTTCCCCAGAAACTCAGGTCACGCGTAATAAGGGTGGAGCACGAATCAAGTATGGCAGGCCATTTGAGTATCAATAAAGCAACAGTTAAGGTGCTACGAGAATGTTATTAGCCCGGCGTCAACAGTGACGTAGCACCATTTTGTCGTTCATGCATGGTTTGTCAGAAGGCGATTTCAAAGGAAATGGACTACATCATTGACGTGGAAGGAAGGTCCAATATGCAGAAACATTACGCGGAAAGACCTGTTCAAACAGTTGATAAAGGAGTCTTGAAAGTAGTATGTACTACGGTCATAGAAGTTCAATCGTGCGACTAACCTGAAATCGTCTCCAGTATTGAAATGTTCATCGACGTAGGGAAAGAAAAGGTATAGATCAGATCAGTGTGTGCCCGGATTTACCTGAGGGTCAGCGTACACAGATCTGGGCGGTTTTGTCCAAAATAGCCCGATGTGTTTACGGACAGACCAGGCCGTGCTGGGTTGATTCAACACGAGATAAAGTTGAACACTTCAAAGCCGAACAGGATTAAAGGATATCCAATACCCTTGAATACGCAGGACACGGTCAACGAAGAAGTGGGGAAAATGTTAGCTCAAGGAGTGATCGAACCTTCCAGTTCCCCATATTCGCCCCTCGTTGTATTAGTCAGAAAGAAAGACTGGATGAATCGTTTTTGCATTGACTTTCGGCAACTGAACAAAATCACCGTGTTTGACACAGAACCAATGTCAGAAGCTGTTTTGTTACAGGAGCAAGAGGGGATGAAATTGCCTTTTGTCTAAATAGTGTGAACTATAATATATAACATCCAACATTAACTCGTGGTGTCTTATGCGCAAAACCAAGACGGAGAATATCGACCACATCGAGGTGGTCATAAAAAATTGAGGTGAGCAGTATGTGGTTAGAAACAAATCACGCATCGTCTCAGGTTAGGTAACGCAATCAGAATGACTGACAACAGCGGGAGGCTCTCAGCGACAAGAGACCACTAAAATGTAGCCGATGGAGTTGTCGACTTAGTGTTGTTTCTCTTTATATAAAACAAAATGCATCATCGTATGTACTGTGACCTCGACACGAGCTGCGAAGAATTTCGCGTGTAAAGTAATCTGTGCATGGGAGACTGTAAATTCTGTGGTGAGAGACAAATTCCCGGTGGAGCCGTGGACTTCCAAGACCACCTGGAGCATTGACGTTGCCAGGACATAAATACACAGGGCCGTGGAACTCCTTAGGACAACATCAGCCGCTGCCTGGTCAGGAATCTTATAACGACGTAGATGACATCGCGATGAGACATGATATATGTTTCAGAGATCATATGGACGACAAATCTGGACGCGATAAAGTGATGCTGAGGGAAGCAAGAGAACTCAAGCAAAAAAAAAGAGAGCGAGTAGACCGAGCTCTTGTGCGTGGTATCATAGGCACTAAACATAACTTGGGTATGGGCTTGCCAGGTAAAATGAAAAAGTCAGCTGGGGTGGACGATCTTTCCACACCGGAATTGAAAGTTTTCGCAGAAGAACTGCATAAACCTGCGCGTAAACATTTTCCACGACACAGAGTCTTCTCGGTCGCAGCAGACCATATATGGTCTTCAGATCTCGTCGACATGAGAGATTACAGCGCGCACAACGACTATTTCAAATATCTCATGACGTCATCGATGTCTTTAGTAAATATGCATGGGTAGTTCCTCTGAAAAACAAAAAAGTAAATTCTATATCTGAGGCATTTGATAGCACTGTAGATGAAAGCAGACCCATTAAATTGTGGGCAAATCATCGTAGTGAATTTTATAACAAAACCATCACAGATTTGGCTTCAAAAAATAATATTGTCTTGATCAGCACACACAATCAAATCAAAGTGGCCTTCTTAGAGAGGTTTAACAGAACTCTTAAAATCGCATGTGCAACAGATTTACCAGCGATAACACCAACCGAAATTTAGATCTTTTGCCAGAAATCTTTGACAAATACAATCATACCTGGTACTGCAACATTAGAATGACTCCCACGGAAGCATACTCAATAAACCCACAGATTTTTCAGGACAAAAAACAACAAGTCACAGATCTAAATTTAAAGAAAGCGACCATGGCAGAATCAGCGGACAAAAGCCACCTTGGAAAAGGGATACACACCTAACTGGACCGAAGTACTCTTCGTCGTCGATGCCATTCAAAAAACCATTCCAGTCACCTACACGCTCAAAGATTTATCTGGGGATCCCATCCAAGGATCTGTATACGGACAGGAATTACAGAAAACTAAGCAAAACTGTTCAGAGTCGAAAAAATTATCTCCACCAAAGGAAATAAATCTCTCGTCAAATGGTTTGGATATCCTGAAAATTTAAACTCGTGGATTCCAACAAGATCCCTAAAGCTTCTGAAATAATCTTATCATACATCTCACACACTCTGTTTTCTAATACTGGCTTACGCTTGGCAGCGTGCTCATGAAGCCCATTCGGCTCAAAATTGCGCTTAAACAGATACTTAAAATTTATAAATTTCACACGATCCGGAAGTGGATGCCGAGTCACCATATTCAGCAATTGATAAAGTCGGTCTCGCTCCGGCGCCGACAAATTTAAACGGTTCAACTGATTTATTATGTCGTATTGTTGATAATACCGTTGTACTGGTCGTTGATGACTACAGCAAAACTTCGTCCACTCCTCGGACTCATACTCGTTATCGCTCTGCTCACAATAAATCATATCAGGAACATAACTCAAGTCCTTATTCGCATACGCTATATGATCCTACATAAGCGTCAATATATCCCCAGTCTCAGACTCATCAAAATCAAGTATCGAAATACTACAACGACCTGGTTCACAACGTAATCGATCACTCCTCCAAGGCCAACACGGAAGATCCATCTTTGCTATACAGTAAGTACATCTCTAATATGGAAAATCAAGCACGACTTTCAGTGGAGACATTAGCCGTGAGAATTAGGGCTGTCATTGTAGTTTGTAACATCTATGGTAGGTACATACTACCATAAGAGTCGTGATTCTAACGGCTGGTATATACATTTACTAATACATTAAACAAAGTCGCTATGCTACAGAACCTCGAATAATTTAACAGAATCATGTACGAATTGAGCTAATATTTTTTTATGTAGTTCATTCCATATAAACCATAGTGTATTACAAGGAACATTTTGTTTCGTTATCAGATGGAACAAAATAAAGAACATATATTACTGGAAACGTTCTTAGGAGGATATAAGCAACTTGTCAAGAACTGTGTGATGTGCCAGAGAAAATGCAACTTGAAATATCCCAATAATATCTCTGCACCCTATTCCTGTTCCATCGCCGGCATTTCATCAGATTGGAATGGATTTGAATGGTCCATTAGAGAAAACCAAGACAGGTACACAATATTTTCTGCCTAGTTTTTATTGGGCCTAGATCTGGAATCGATATCAACTGATTTTGATTAAGCAACACTTCAGTGCATTGGTGATTATCAATACAAATATTATAAAATAACGATAGAGAAATAAATAAAATGACACGCGTAGGTTTGAGACCCGTGTCGTTAAAGGAAACGCAAATTTGAACTCCAGCTCATCAAAAGGGTGTATAATAAATTGCATTCTCCGCTTATTTGTAAAGTTCATACACGCAAAGCATCATCAACTTGCAAAACCATAGTCGTGTGCAGACAAATTGTTTTGTCACATTTATGCATAATTTGGTGTCCACCGGTGAGATTTCGTACTTTAAAATTTGCTTCGAAATTCACAGACAGTTTACTCGCTAAAATGCCTTATTTTCAATAACATACCATATCGACAGTTCCTCGATCAGTAATAATAATCAGTGTAATATGAACATAAAGTCTTAAAAAATGAAAACTCGCGGCACACAATTTTCCAATTAGAAGTATTCCATACGCAATTTTCAGCAGACGTGATGATTGTTCAGCTGAGGCTCCATAAATTGATACTTAAAAGAATATATGTATTTTTGTGTGGATTATTTCAAAATGGTCTTAAAATGTCTTAAAATATCTTTGAGAGGTAAATCGTTTTATCGAATAAGTCACGTGTTTTTAAGTTTACAGCGGTAGTTCACGACTCAAATATACCCTTTTAATGTGACAAATCTAAGGCAAGTGAATATGCTTATGTTTGTGTCTCGCCTGCTTAGCATGGCAGACACATAGGGATAAATTTATCAGTGGTAGTAGTCGTTGGATGAAGTCACACTTTTCGTTTCCTATCACTAACTTTTAAATTATTGGGCTCACTGTTCTCAAACTTCAAATTAGCATTGGTCATGGTCAGTAGATCTGATTTCTAATTAACAAGTTCTGAAAGGGCTTCAAACATTGTGCAGACATTGTTCATGGTCAGTAACTGACGCCTTTGAATTTTGGTCATTCGGTCAACGGTCATTGTCACAGTAACCTTGAGTTAAAAAACGGTTTCAGTTTATTAACATTTGAGCGACTGGGTCCACAATCCTCAAGCTTTGAAAATGGGTTGGCCTACTGTCCTCAAGCTTCGTAGGGACCTTTGCCATGGTCAATAACTGACCCATATTAATGTTGAGGTCTGTAAGTTAAAGGTCAAGATCACGGTGTCTCTTAGTTGAAAAACTGACTTAAGTTGTTCTTTTAACATGTCACATTTAGTGACAACCCCACAGCAGGCGAAACAAGTATACCGTCTATTAGGTGAATTTAAGTGATACATAAACTGTAAGCCCCTCTTAAGTTTGTATTGAATAGTTCAACATTACCTAGTAAATATGTATTACATTAGAAATAAGAGGATTAATGGTCCAAGTGATAGAACGTTGCTATCATTTTGTCTCGCCAAACATTATGTAATCCATTTCTACCAAACCTCAGAAAACAAGGGGGCGGGCTTTTTGCGAAGCAGAGTCTTGTAACTCCAAACAAACAAATTTTAGGCCCTATTTAGGGAATATACTAATTTTACTGAGCGATATTACCATTGCCTTTAGGAAACACCTTATAAATGTATCAAGTGTTGAAGTAAATTCAAGAGAATTATGGGCAATTTAAATCTGCGTTCAAAAATATAAACATTGCTGCTGGTTAAAAGTATGTCGAAGGAGTTGACTACCTTTAACGTGCAACTACCATTAACTTTTATTCACATCAAGCAAACACACCGAAGAAGGTCTTTATAGAAATGACCCTGTTTCTTACACCCAATTGCTTTTGTTTTTCATATACACCAACTTAAGGTGAATTTGCTCCTTAGATCTGTCGAAATCACTTCTAAAACTACTCATGATGAACTGAAAATTTACTTAAATATGCGTAAAAATAAGATATTAATGCGGACCTCTCTTAGTTAAAGCAGGTGCATCAGGCTTTGGGGCTGCACTTGTTTAAAATATGAAACCTATGAAAGACAAATGTAAACCTTGAAATAGTTCGAGGATATAAATGGAACATTAACAGTTACCTATAATACAGTGCATCAGTCAACAAGTATAACTTTCAACAAGTTTTATCAGGCCATATATGAATTTCAAAGTTATAATTGGCTTTCAGGCTGACACATCCGCGATATCTCAACATGAAGTTCGCGTTGCAATACATACTGCCGAGTTTAAAGTAGCTAACCATGGCGTTTAAACATAGTTACGAAATACCATCTTCAGGTCTTTTATTTTATATCTTCAGTTTTGGTGGTTTGTGGCTCAATTTAGTTTATTTTTTTATCAGTTTATTACAGTAATAATGTATTTGACCAATTCTAAAAATTCCTGATGTACTCCCTTTAAATCAAAATACTTTCCTAGACTTACTAAACATGTCGTCTGCTTGTTTCAGGCATTAGATATATATTGGTCGTTACGGAGTACCTGGCAAAATGGGTGGAAGCTGAGCCAATTCCTGAAGAAAAAAAAACAACGGAGATCGTCCTTTGGTCGTTTGCTAGATTTATGGGAAGCCCTGGTTGTCCTAACTTGCTTATTACATATTAAAAGAAGAGCTTTTAATGACGATCTAAATGATAGATTCTATAAACAGATGGGAATTAAACCTAGAATTGCTTCAGCGTATCATCCCCAAGCTGTGGGCAATACAGAAAGGTTTAATGAGACTCTGGGAAACATGTTGTCTAGCTATCTTAATGAAGGACAAAACGACTGGGAAGACAAGTTACCATATGTCCTATTCTCTTATAGGACACGCGAACATGTGTCAACAGAAAAACGCACTTTCGTTCAAGGGAGAGGACGCTTCAACAAACAAAGCGCAAACTATCCAAAAGAAATATCATGATGCCGTAGTTGGCAAAAACTCATTTAAAATAGGAGACTACTTTCTGCTTCACAATACGAGAATATCTACTAGAAAAGGAGGGAAGCTGGAACCAAAATGGGCAGGACCATTTACAATTGTAACAGTCAACAAAAAGGGGACGCATCATCTAAAAAGATTTAAACCGGCAGTGAACTGAAATAGACTAAAACCTTACATAACAAGCGGCAAGGGTGAAGTCTTAAAAAAGCACGAACAAAACAAAATGTCACAAATCCCTGGAGAAATAGGAAAGCCATCTACAAAGTCATCGCAAGAACAGAAAACTCGACCACAGGATCATCAACAACAGGGTCGGCGAGAGAACAAGATGAGGACTGCATATTAGTTCAAGTTGTTGACGCTCCCAACATCGTTTTAATTTAAGCCTGTCAACAAGCCCTGGCAAATGATGACATAGAAAATATATCGTGAAAATGTAACGAAAATGCCTATGCAACACGCTCAGCGAGGTATCTTTCATTGAATGCAAAACTATTCGTAAGTGCATCCATGAGAGTGGATGGATATTATAGGATTCAGTTACCTGGTGTTCGAGGTTGAACCATTCCACAACAGAAAGGGGTTCGTTGGAGTTTATGAAAGAATTAAAATATTACGCGTCAAGTTGAGTTGAGTCAAAACCAATGAATCGCTATTTACGAAGTTCATATATGCAGGGCGAGGGCAATTGCAGTACCGATCTGGAAATATCTGCATTCGCTCCACTAACACACCCTTATTACATTTATTGTTGCTACGGGCAGAAGACTGAATGAAAATGAAATTTCTATGGTGCATACAGACTAAAAAGGTCAATCTTACACAAATGAAATGTCAAAACTCTT
This sequence comes from Megalonaias nervosa, assembly GCA_016617855.1. Taxonomy (NCBI): domain Eukaryota; kingdom Metazoa; phylum Mollusca; class Bivalvia; order Unionida; family Unionidae; genus Megalonaias; species Megalonaias nervosa. Next base: position 14,164 of record JAECUM010008750.1, on the reverse strand, counting down.
GTATATATTATCAGTTACAGCAGCCAATATCAATATAGTTTTTCAAGTCTAATTAAAAATGACTTAAACATCAAAACGCTATAGTGCACAAAAAGGCTAAATATTGCAGATAGACGGTTAACACCTGTAACCATAAGCAATATTGATAATTTAAGACAGGAGCCGAAGCGTTCTGGAAAACAAAAAAAAAATAAAATAAAATAAACTTGCTTGCCGCCAGGTTTGGTTACAATTGGTTGAAAACTAAACACAAGGTAAACTATTACAATTTCAAACAAAGTTTAATACCTCTGGTTAATATAAACGGATATTGCTGGTTAAAGACAAGAACCGAGGCATTGTTCAAATACAAGTTGTTACCAAGTCTGTCTAATTACGATTGTATGTATAATGAAATGTATATGGTGCTTGCAAGCAAGTTATTTCCAGAACGCTTCGACTCCTTTCTTGAATTAGCAATATTGCCCTTGCTTGCAGGGGTTATGCACCCATTTGCAATATTTAGTCTTTTTGTGCACAAATTAAACGGATTGACGGACGGACAACAGACCATAGTGAGCGTCGCCTAGCGGGAATGTATTTGCCATTCTGCGTTACGATGCCAGTAACATGTGTACCAACTATTATTATTCGAATAAACCAACCGGTTCAAGAGCTACGGCCGGGACAAGATTTGGATTTCTCACACATTATAACCGTAACCTTGGACGCACGGCATGAAAGTTGCTCCGACACATCGTCTCCATGTAAGTAACATTTGTACCAATTATAATTCGAATATACCAACCGGTTTTAAGACTTACAGTCCGGTCAGGAATTTTAGAAATATGGTCAGAGAGACAGACGCCACCAGCCATCACATAAAATGACCCGTCCTCCTACGGGCTTATAATAAATACAGTTATGCTTTAAAATCGTCATAATTAATTTATCCAGGGTAAACTGAATATACGTCATTTTTAATTGAATAAATGCTGTTGGCAAGAAAAATACATCACTTTATAAAAGTACACATTGATTGGGAATGAAAATAACTGTGAGAGTTGGTGACAGAGTGGATAACGTTACAAAATATAACTTCACAACATTGAAACCAACAGGATGCTGATCTGATTACCATGTATGCCTATCTATTCACTAGGTGGTGACTGTTGGTATTCTCGGTAAAGACTTGATTATCACTGTCTGGGTATAGCGCCGACAAAATATCCATTTAGAACATATGTTGTCAATGTTATAACTTACCTAGGCGGGACCCAGTCTGGTGTTGTTATGTAACTGGATCCACGAAACGATTATTTCGGTGAGAGATGTACTTAGCCGTACGCACATTTTTTGAGAATCCATTACGATCCAGTATTGGTGTTTTTCTCCAGCGTTTCGGGAATCTTTTAAATGCATATTCCAATTTTCACCACTGATGGCACTGCTGTCTAGCGGTTTAGGATTACACGGGTAATATTGTAAATCAACGGTATAGTAGTTTTAAATGCATCCTTGTCATGACTAAGTGTCATCACCAGATTAGCACTATGGTCACTGTCTGTTTTAACCCCAGCATGGCCAAAGTTTTGCAACACCACTACGGTTCTAGGAATCATATTTGCCAAAGGTAGTCGAGCGTCTTTGCCTGACGTGTATGTAGGTGGTACAATTGCCACGTGATTTTCCAATTAACCACTACGTTTTTTAAATTTAGATTCGGGTAATTGTGATTGCTGTGTCTGTACTCGAACATATATGCTTCAGTAGGAATAGCAGGTGCGAGACGAAGACACCGGTTTTGTTCATACTCATCTAAATCGCAAGTAAGTCAGCTTTTATTGCACCACTGGGTATTCAGATAGTGTACTCATATTCAAATTGTCTTAATTGCTGTACATTTGTTTTGTTTGCCATTCTTGTTGTTGTTGCTACTGTTGCTGCAGTGACAACCGATAGTGGATTAAGTACAAATATTGGTCTCAGTAATTCAAGTATGTTAATCTTTCTCATAAAACTTAGTATGTATATTCCATGCTGTCGCGCGATCTGTTTTAGCTGTGGCACAATAGGCATTTGTATCCTAAAGGGAGGGTGAAGTGTCTTTCTGATTGTGAAATTCTGTTGATGGCTTCTTTAATGTTTTGTATTTTATCAGGATCAATCCTGGTCATTATTTCAGTTTTTGGAGGGGGATGTTTGTACTTATTTGTGCTTGTTCAGCTACATGAGTTTGTAGTTTTGATGTTTTTCTACGCCCTTTATAGCAATCACAAACAGATCCACAAGGCTGGCAAAGCTGATGACGCGATTTGACGCCAATGCCACATTTATATTAGTGCCTTGCACCTAGGTCATCACGTTATCACCTGCGAATGTGTTTTGCAACACTGATAATGGCATTTTCTGCCAGAGAGTTCGTGTTTTCCAAAGCAGCAGCTATACAGTTGTTTGTCCCAATGCCATGGAGCTTCCGTATGTATAAAAGGCGCGAGCGTTTTGTCTAATCCCTTAAACCTTGCCCATAGCGCAGATGTGTCCGTCGCCGCTCTATTATCTCATTTTCTACACCAGGTAGTACACTGATTACACGACATGGCTGACAAAAAGCCTCATCGACTCCATCATGCGACATTATGGTACCTCGAGTTTTGTCTCCGGTTTTCTCAGATAAAATAGCTCGTTATTGTTAAGATCAACAGTATTTTGCAAATGTAAATAAGATAAATTCCAGTGCCACGTCAGCCCACATTAGTTCCAATGACCCATCACGACAGAGTACTGCGCCAGTCCGAGATGGGCCATACTCAGTGTGTTAGAATTCAATAAGATTACATTTCGTAGGGAACTGGTAAATTTCCTCAATTGTTTTTTGCTTGCAGTCGGTGCGCTGCAGTTCTTCTTCGTACTCATAACGCCTTTTGTAGAATATCATGTGACAAGTAGTGTGTTCGCATCCTATTCTTATATATATTCTTATGACGATCTCAATGATAGATTCTATAAACAGATGGGAATTGAACCTAGAATTGCTTCAGCGTATCATCCCCAAGCTGTGGGCAATACAGAAAGGTTTAATGAGACTCTGGGAAACATGCTGTCTAACTATCTTAATGAAGGACAAAATGACTGGGAAGACAAGTTACCATATGTCCTATTCTCTTAGAGGACATGCAAACATGTGTCACCAGAAAAACTCACTTTCTTTCAAGAGAGGACGCTTCAACAAACAAAGCGCAAACTATCCAAAAGAAATATCATGACGCCGTAGTTGGCAAACGCTCATTTAGAATAGGAGACCACTTTCTGCTTCACAATACGAGAACAGATAACCGAAAAGGAAGGATGCCAGAATCAAATTGGGAAGTACAATTTATAATTGTAACAGTCAACAAAAAGGGGACGTATCATCTACAAGGATTTATATCGGCAGTGAACTGAAATAGATTAAAACTTTACGTGACAAGCGGCACGGGTGAAGTCTTGAATAAGCACGAACAAAAGAAAACATCACAAATTCCTGGAGATATAGGAAAGCCATCTACAAAGTCATCGCAAGAACAGAAAACTCGACCACAGGATCATCAACAACAGGGTCGGCGAGAGAAATTAACCGCATGTGGGCAAACCGAACCATCAGCTATAGGATCGGCGAAAGAATAAAACTCGACCAAAGAACCATCAGCTACAGGGTGGGCGATAGAACAAAACCCGACCACAGGACCATCAACAACAGGGTCGGCGAGAGAACAAGATGAGGACTGCATATTAGTTCAAGTTGTTGAAGCTCCCAACATCGTTTTAATTTCACCCTGTCAACAAGCCCTGGAAAATGATGACATAGACAATATTTCGTGAAAACGTAAAACAATGCCTATGCAACACGCTCGGCGAGATATCTTTCATTGAATGCAAAACCAATCGTAAGTGCATCCATGAGATCGGATGGCAATTGTTTATTTAGAGCTTTCAGTTTTCTGATGTGCGAGGTTGAACCATTCCGCAACAGAAAGGGGTTCGTGGAGTTTATGAAAGAATAATAATATTACGCGTCAAGTTGAGTGAAAACCAATGAATCGCTATTTACAAAGTTCCTATATGCAGGGCGAGGGCACTTTGGGTACTGATCTGGAAATACTTGCATTCACTACACTAACACACCCTTTTTACATTTATTGTTGCTACGGCCATGATCGTGGAGCCAATGCCTACAAGAGGATAACCACTATTGAGAATTCTACCCAACGATAAAGCAATGTTTAAGAACATAAATGACTACTTCCACCCTGTCCTACATGTTGAGGCTGAACGATACCTTATGCCACATTACAAGCGTATTGGAGAATTTGTACCTCGAGAATACCACAATTACTTGTCTAAAAACTAAAACGACACTTCGTCCTTCCTTTGTTAACAACAACCGTGATGCAGAAATGCTACGACAGAGAGAGGAAGATGTCGACATGGTCTACGTACAAAAGGTACACCAGTGTAAGATATAACGTTAACGACTTAGAGCAAGCCAATCTAAATATGCAACAGTGTGTGTTTCAACAAAGCTATAAATGTGTATCAACAAAGCTATAAATGAAACATTTTCCTGTCGTTTATTTGATATATTCAAAACTCCAAGTTGTCGAAGTACTTGTCTGACTAGAACATGCACGTCTCAATCTTTATGTTGAGAGTTTCAAAAAATTAATATAGATTATTTAGATATACACACACGCATTCAGATGTGTTTGTTAGAAAACAGTCATTCAATATAATACACTTGGAAAGTAGTGATAATAGTCGAAAGATCATTTGTTTCATAAAACAAACAGAAAATAATTCATACATTTATTTCTATAATTTTGATCTACTGACACTATTTAAAGTTCACTTTCATGAATTTATAAGTTTTTAGATTTGGTAATTATTTCTTAAAAATTTGGACTGTCGAAAATTTTAATTCTTGCTGTTTTTAACAATATGTATAGTGAACGTTTGGAAAGAAACAGTGTAATGAAATACGCGCCATTAACATATACTAGTTCAACAAAGACGTCGTTTTAAATATGCATGCTATTTTGTAATTTTACTACTTCATTTTTTTAAGACGACGATGATCAACGAAGTGCACTTTTGTTTGTACTGGTGGTTAAATGAACATAGTCATAATATTTAACATCACCACTTTTCAAATATTCCTTGAAGAAGAGGAAAGTAACACAAAACGGAAGATCACTCCTATTGTAGTATACTTTAACACAAAACGGAAGATCACTCCTATTGTAGTATACTTTTAATGTATCTTATAAAAAGTAAGTGTTTTATTACAAATGATACACTAAAGAATATTGTAGCATTGATAGGTTTTTTTTCTATTTTGTTTTTAAAAACGAACATGTGTAGCCATTACATTAAAAACAAGGGCCCGAGTTGCTCACCAAATTCTGGTGCTACTACAGGATATTGACAAATCTGAATCATTAAACGTGATACTTTGTTTACAAGGATTATCGTGCTGCCTGAAGGCATTGTGCTTCCACCCGTTCTTTCGTCAGTCTGTAACAAGATAACCGGCTTGGATTTCGGATTTATAACAGAACACTTTTGATGGTGTTACAAATATAATGTTTATTGATGAATGACTCGGATGAAAAAGGAATTATGATTAATACGTGCGTATATAAGATCCAAATATTGAACAATATTAACATAATCCGCACAAACCTAATAATGTAATAAATGTGAATACAAGTCAATGACCTTACACAGTACAAGGAGAAAGGTTAATAATTCACAGTAATTTCACACGACGAAAAGAATGACGCGTTTTACTCAAAATAGCGCAAAATGATGTACTTTACTCATATAGTAAAATGTATTCATTTAAATAGTAAAACATGAGGTACTTTACTCAAATAGTAAAATGATGAAAACAAAGGAACAGGTATCATACACAATGTCTTTACAGTCCCAAAACACTGAGTATAACAAACCCCAAAATTAGCCCACGGCTAAAAGATTACATTAACACAAAACACTCCGTCACTAGCACACTTGGCTACCAGTCACATTGGTCAATCAAGCAGTCAGCATTTCAGGTAGTCACCTGTCCACCATTCAACTGCTTGGTCAATCAAGCAATCAGCGCCCACCAATTCGGTCAGCAACGCCCGATCACCTGCTACTCGACCAGCAACACTTTCACTCAGCTCTACGGCTGCTATAGTTCAGCTTTACAGCTGATATGGTCGACTTCTATGGTCAGCTGTACAGCTGGTACCCTGCCGACTTAAAATCAGCTGAAATACATCTTACACCGTGTATTATGCGTGACACGGGCATATACGATAACACGTAATGACGTTATATACGGTAATCTATATAAATGACATTATCGGCACAGCATTGCAAAGCAATAAATAAGTTCAGAAGTGAACCTACCTGTTTCGATAAGACTCCTACGGTACTAAACCTTACTTAAAAATGCCACTTTATCTTGTTAATATAAATCTCTTGCTAAGTCACAAGCAAGAATAGAAAATATTTGCATTATACTACGTAAGCCACAGCTACATAGAAAATATACTAAACTAAACGTGGTAGTACAATAGTTATAACTTACACACAATAAATTAATAAATAACTCACATACGTCTACAGCTGAAGATGAGCAATAACTACACTGCTCACTGACAAGACGTTCCGTAATGTAAAGATATCGTCTTATGGTGAGGCATTTAAACACAGACATGCAGCCCTGCATCGTCTGTGCGCTGGAAGTATTCGGTTTTTCCGTGGAAAGGACTTCGCACGTGCGGCATAGGATGAACCGAACTCGCTGTTTCGAAATATTGAACAATATACATAAATCACCTTCGGGTATCGTTGTACACAAAGAAAAAAACGAAACCCGAGTACATGTATTAAAAAAATAAATGGATTTATACAATTCCGCGACACCGTCACTCCTCATTCATTTTAGGGCTACTGGCCTTGCCAGGAGGGCTTATGCCATTTTCTGTTGTCCGTCATCGGTCCGTCCATTAACATTTGATGTCAACAATCTAATACGTTCCGAAATTTACAAAACTTGGCCAGAGTCTTTATATTGGTTAAAGCACGGACGAGTTTAAAAAACCCATCAATACTGGATAACAAACCTTGGAGTTATGGCCTTGCTATAGTTTGCCTTGTCAACACTCTAGCACCTTTTTGCGTCTGATCGTTACCAAATTTGCCAGAGTCTTAATAATGATGAAAGCTCGGAAAAGTTCGAAAACCACTGATATCGGATAATAAACATCAGGGCCTGGTTTTATCGAACAAGTTGCGATAATTTTGATCCTAGGTCAATTTCTTAAATGCTTTACCGTGAATTATTCTTTACAAATAAACGTAATTTGATTTTATTTTCTTATACATAAGCTGCTTCTGCACATACTCTATAAATCAGTGCCTACAGTGAATGTTTAGGTGGCTCACAGTGGACGATTATAACATCTTACTATCAAAATCATCCCAAGATGCTTAATAAAACCGGAGGGGGGGGGGGGCTTGAATCAAGGGCATGGAGCATCCATTGGTTCCACTGATTCTCTTGTTTTGGAATTTGGCCTGATGACCTATTTTTTGAGCATTATCAACAATGCTAATTTAAAGCAAATTAGACAATCAAAACAAATTTAAAAAGGTTTTGAACATGAACAATGATTTCCTTTCAATTCACCAGCCGACCTACTTTTTAAGTGACAATGGATTTCTTGTTTATATGAAGAAACAATGCCAACCCAACAATGATTCTCCTGACCAGAACTGAACAGAATCTGATCAAAGCAATAGTCCACGCAATGCTACAAATGAAAATTTCAAATAAATCAAATGGGCATAATTCTGGTAATCATAAATGGATATGGCTGTTTCAAGAAATGAGTATGCATCGTACACTCTAAGTCTATTATTAAGGTTATAAGCGACGTTTTTTTGTTCATTTTATATTGTAACTTGTTGCTAACTTTGGTAAAGACTGAATGACAATGAAATTTCTATGGTGCAGACAGACTAAAATGGTCAATCTTAGACAAATGAAATGTCAAAACTCTTGTATACATTATCAGTTACAGCAGCCAATATCAATATAGTTTTTCAAGTTATATTCAAGTTTGATTAAGAATGGCTAAAGCATCGAAACTCTATAGTGCTCAAAAAGGCTAAATATTGCAGATAGGCGGATAACACATGTAAGCATAAGCAATATTGCTAATTATAGACAGGAGCCAAAGCGTTCTGGAAAAATTGCTTGCCGCCAAGTTTGGAAAAATCGGTTGAAAATTAAACACAAGGTAAACTATTACAATTTCAAACAGTTTAATACCTCTTGTTAATATATTGTTGGTTAAAGACAGGAACCGAGGCATTGTTCAATTACAAGCTGTTGTCGAGTTTGTCTAATTACGATTGTATGTATAATGAAATGTATAAGGCGCTTGCAAGCAAGTTATTTCCAGAACGCTTCAGTTCCTTTCATGAATTAGCAAATATTGGTCATGGCTGCAGGTTTTATGCACCTATTTTGCAATATTTAGTCTTTTTGTGCACAAGTTAAACGGATTGACGGACGGACAACAGACCATAGTGAGCAACTCACCCGACTAGTTGAGCAATTGTTCAAGCGGGACAGTATATGCCATTCTGCGTTACGATGCCAGTAACATGTGTACCAACTATTATTATTCGAATAAACCAACCGGTTCAAGAGCTACGGCCGGGACAAGATTTAGATTTGGCCCACACTGTAACAGTAACCTTGAACGCACGGCATGAAAGTTGCACCGACACATCGTCTCCATATAAATAACATTTGTACCAATTATAATTCGAATATACCAACCGGTTTTAAGACTTACAGTCCGGTCAGGAATTTTAGAAATATGGTCAGAGAGACAGACGCCACCAGCCATCACATAAAATGACCCGTTTTACTACGGGCTTATAATAAATACAGTTATGCTTTAAAAGCATCGTAATTTATTTGTCCAGGGTAAACTGAATATACGTCATATTTAATTGAATAAATGCTGCTAGCAAGAAAAATGCATCACTTTATAAAAGTACACATTGATTGGGAATGAAAAAAACTCTGAGAGTTGGTGACAGTGGATAACGTTACAAAATACAACTTTTGCAAAATTGAAGCCAACATGATGCTGATCTGATTACCATGTATGCCTATCTATTCACTAGGTGGTGACTGTTTGTATTTTCGGTAAAGACTTGATTATCGCTGTCTGGATATAGCGCCGACAAAATATCCATTTAGAACATATGTTGTCAATGTTATAACTGATCTAGGTGGATCCACGAAACGGTTGTTTCGGTGAGAAATGTACCTCGCCGTACGCACATCTTTTGAGAATCCATCACGATCCTGTATTGGTGTGTTTCTCCAGCGTTTCGGGAATCTTTTAAATGCATTGTGTCCCACCCGGTTCAAGATCATCTTAGTGAAATATAACCTGGAAGAAAGATGGCATTCCATTGTATTCAACAAAGATATGGATAGTCTCTCTCTCTCTCTCTCTCTCTTCTCTCTCTCTCTCTCTCTCTCTCTCTCTCTCTCTCTCTCTCCAGATTGAAAGTATTGTTCAGCATATAGTCATACAATCGTATGGGTAACATGTTGAAAGAGAGAGAGAGGGAGAAGCGACAATTTGAAGGAAATAAAATATAAAAAAAGACAATACAGCAACGCAAGTTATTGCAGATTTCGATGCTAAGACTTGCTTAGATTTCATTTCTCATGAGGCTATTGCGTTTGCAAATCTAGTTGAAAGATTGGTTGCATCTCAAAAGACTGTTCTTTTGTTACCAGTTGCTATTGATATATGTATAATCTATTAAATAGCGATATAGTTTTATTTATGTCAATTGGATTTATGAGATGTACATTTTAAATTCTTTAATTCAGTGGCTGGCTTATGTTATAAAAAAAGTATATGTACAATATTCTCATTCATAAATCAAGTACACCACATATTTAGTTTGAATGGAAACATCACTTGATATATTAGGAGTGTAGTTGTTCTGTAGAAGTATCATGCACGCCCTAATCATTGATTGGCTCAATAATGTGAGAAGGTATGAACTGATTAGTTATTTCAAAATAATAGGATTTAAATGTTTGGGCATGTTTTTAATGATTAAGATCTTGTTGATTTAGAGACATATAGAGAATACAAGCACCACGTATTCTATAGTTTATGTCAGTTTTCTAAGCGAGAGAGAAAGACTTGATTGATTTATAATTGTTCGTTGGAATAGCAGAGTGGAAAATAATAATTCTAAACCGACAATACCTTGAGGATTATGTGAATTTATTCAGGAACTTCGACATTTAAATATTTCTGTTGGATTCTGAGAAATTTTCAAAAGACTTCAATAATATTCTACTTTCACGGGTTTGCCTTGAAGTAAAAATTCTTTATTTTTCTTAAATGGTGCTAGCACGTTAGATACATAACACATTAGAATCTTCATTCGGAATACCTTTGGATATTTTCCGTATTAGTGTGAAATTGATAGGACAATTTAGGATAATATCCTATGAATTCATAAACTAAAAGTTTTGTTTAATTCTTTCACTTTTGTTTGAGTTTTTATTTAAGGAAATAAATCTATATTTGGAATATTGAATGCTTGTTAGGTTTTACATTGTCTTGTTACATAGTTTAAGCGACCGCTCCGGTGCCCTAAGTGGTTAGAGCGCCCGCTTCGGATGCGGGAGTAGCGGGTTCGAACCCCGGCTGAGTAATACCAAAGACTTATAAAAATGGTACTTGGCGCACAGCATTAAAAGGTTAGTGTTAAGACTGGTCGGCCTGATGTCAGGATAATGTGACTGGATGGAACATAATGCTATGTCTGTGGAATGTTGCCCTAGTGTTAGACATCACTATGAATTGCCACACTGCAGACATCGTAACGATATGACTTAAAAATTGTTAAAGCTACGTTAAAAATCCAAATCACACACACACACACACACACACACACACACACAGAGTTTAAGCCCCTGGACCCAGCACGGTATTGCAGTTGTGAGGGATGGGTGGGTCCAAAAGGCCATAGAAGGCCATAGATATTTTTCTAAATTCAACTCAATCATCTCTTTTTGAGAGTAAGCCAACCAGGGATGCATAACATCCCGAACAAACTCGAGTGATGTGAATAATTATTCACAATCCATCGATATTACATGTATGGTTTTGATGTTTGTTTATAACTTGCTACCGAACTTACAGTTCAGCAATATGACACGTTCAGTCTGGCTTTCTTTGAATTTATGTTTTATTTTTAAGTCTGATATTTCTTTTAATGAAGCCTAAAGTGAAATCTTCCGAAGAAACAATTTTATCCAAAATGCTGACACCATCAATTCTTGTGTAATGAAGATATGATATTTAGTGGCACAACATGTAACTAGTTACCATAAAGGAACTTTTTTTAATATGTCTATCAAGTGCTGTGTCAGTTGATTGGTGTTATTATATAAAATTTTATATTTAAATGTGTCTGTTTAGTGCTGTCAGATGATTCGGGTTTTTACCAATTATTTTTAAACTGCTAATAACCATATATGCTCGTATATAACTCATAACCAATTCCAAACTGCGAAGACCCGGATCAGTGGTTAAAAAAAATGGATCGGGGTCTGTACCAGTCTAAATTTTGTAATCACTGAGTACGACTAAGTATTGTACATGACATGATATGACACTTCCGGTCTGAATGATATGTATAGTGATGAAAATGTCGACAAGTCTTAACGAATACGAGGAAATTCGTCCTCTGTGGACAATGCTGTTCCTTCCATAAAGAACGAAAAAAGGTTGAAATTACATTTCCTCTTCTTATAATGACAATATTGTTTTGCCTTATATAGTTTCTTTACTGACTACATAACTATAACGGTTACCTGAATAAAAATAGCACATGATTCAAACAATATATTTACTAAGTAATCGAGATCTCCAGGTCAAGTGTGTTATGTTGAATTAGTTTCATGTAAGCGCATGATTTGATAACACTGGATTGTGCTGATTATATCAGCAGCGACACAATATACGTTGTACAAAGCAAGCGTTATTTAATTGTAACAAGACATGGCATCAGCTTTGCGCAAACAGGAAGGATATTTACAGATTTTACTATGTTCTCTCTGCTTGAAGACTTTAAAAAGACCAAGGGTACTCCCATGCCGACATACATATTGTTGCTCCTGTCTTCAGTCGCATATCAATGACAAAATGACCAAGCGAGTAGCACAAAACGCCACTTTCCCATGCCCGGTGTGTAGAGCAGAAACGTCACCAACGAGTCCTGCAGAGAATGTCGACCGATGGGCAGATTCATTCCCAATAAACAAAATGGTGGTTTCTCTTCTGGATTACACAACGGAAGCAGGTAGAGAAGCAAACTGCGATATATGCTGCAAACGAGGAAGAAGAACATCGGCAGCATCCTACTGTCACGACTGTGACAAGTATATGTGTGCTACGTGCAGAGAATACCACGATGATCTGCGAAGTATCTGTCAGAATAGTGTTCACAGACTATATACAGGAATAGATTCCAAGAGTGTGAATCCAAACATATCTTTTGTAGAGATGTGCCCGAAACATTTTCAGGAACGTATCAAATTTTTCTGTATCGATCACAGTACTTTGTGCTGCAACATATGTGGAGTTCTAAACCACATGAAGTGCGATAATATCAATACACTCGATGGCATGAGGGATGCATTTAACGCTCAAATGAAGTCAGAAAAAATAGGAACATATCTTAAAGACCTTGAAAATCAATTAAAGCATATGAAAACAACGGTGAAGCGGAATGCCGAATGCATTCAAAAGGAAAAAGCTGCCATTTTGCACGAAGTACGGACTCTGAGGGCGTCACTTAATGCTAAACTTGAAAAGATTGAAAACGACCTAACATACTGTCTTGAAAGAATGTGTACAATAGAAGATTTAAACTTTCAACTACTGGAAAAAAAATTAAACAGCTTTATTACTGCTATTGAAAGTGACCATACCCAGATTGACCTTGTAATGACTCACGGGTCAGAGCCCCAGAAGGTCATCGTTCTCCACAACCTGGACCAGAATCTAAACAGGTACTTCAGTGCAATATCAGAGTACCAAAAAGATATCAAAAATGTGAGTTTTACGTTTGAAGTTGATAAAATATTTAAAGATTTCTTAAATGCTACTTATGGGATTGGAATGGTAAAAGTAACCCGAATGAAATTCAATCTCCCTCCATGTCCGAGTAGAGATCCATTAGCTGGAAAAAATGCCGTCAAGGCATACGAGTTCAATATAAAAATGGCGGAAGATAAAGAAATGTGCCATATATCAGATATCCTACAGCTGCAGGATTCCAGATTACTCTTTGTTGACCATGGCAATTCCAAAATAAAGATCTACGGAGTAGATTTTCAATCTCAAGACTACGTGACTTTCTCAAAACGTCCATGGAATGCATGTACTCTAACCGACACAGAAGTGGCCGTGACAATTCCAAAGCAGAGGACGATTCAAATTATCAGGATCACTCCGAAGATACAAAAAATAAGGGAGATACGAACGAGACTTGAATGTTGGGGCATAGCAGCACTCAGAGAACAGCTTGTGATCACCACTGGGAAGGATAAGCACTGTATACAGATATTGGATAGAGCTGGAAGAGAAAGTTTTGAAAGGCAAATTGACTCTGAAAGTGAGCAACTCCTCAAGCCAAGGCGTCTAGCAAAGCATGTGCTGAAAGAGATGCTGTATGTATCAGATGAGAAGGGTGAAAAACTTGTAGCTTACAACTCCTCCTGGAACGTTGAATTTACATACAAGGATCAGGACATCAAAACTCTATCCGGCTTGGACACTGACAAAGAAGGGAATATCTACCTTTGTGGGTACGGTTCAAAATGTGTTCAACAGATATCAGGAGATGGAAAACTCATCAAGACAATTATATCTCAGAAACTAGAAAACAAGCCACTGGCAATAAAATTCTACAGGGACATCAACAGGTTTCTCCTGACTTATGGAAACTATGATATTGTGGAAATATATGACCTTTGTCAGTGAATGATGTATTTTACTATCATTTGTCCATAAACACTCTCCAGTTA
>JAECUM010008749.1:0-40966 GCA_016617855.1 Megalonaias nervosa | reverse complement strand
ACATACATGCAGACATACATACATACATACATACATACATACATACATACATACATACATACATACATACATAAATACATACATACATACATACAGGTGGAAAACTTGAACTCTGCGCAGAACATACTCACTATGAATGTTGTAAAACACATATGCTAGTGTTACGTATTGGTCCAGGTGTTTGACCCTGTCTTAAATGTGGCATCAGACTCAAATCATGCAATCAACTCTGCCAGCCTTGTGGATCTATTCATGAATATTACCAGGCACGTAAAACACCTGTGATTGCACAGACACCTGTGACTGCACAGAAATCTGCGATTGCATAGACATATACAGAAATAAACTAAATAATAGCTAGGATTAAAGTGGTTGCAATTTCTGATCCTGGTAAAATACAAAACTAAGACACGTAATTAGAGAAGCCTTTCCCTGTATATAAGCATGCACAACAGCATGGAATGGAAATACCAATTCGTATGTGAAAAACTGACATACCTGAATTATTGTGACCTATACTTATATTGAATCAACCTGCCCCACCACAGGTCAATAATCCACTACTGGTTGCTGCAAGAGCAACGGCAACCGATCAATATCTTACACAACCTACAAGTGAACATAATAAAACAAATACCAAGAGGTCCAAGAAAAGCTGACATACGTGTGATATTAGAAGCTTTTGAACAAAAACCGTTTTCGTATTGAAGATGACAAACACCGTGATTTCTATGGTTAGTCACAGATATGCTCGCGTCAATAACCCAAACGTCGACGGGTATAATCCCTCTGCCGCTAACAGTTACATCGTGTTATCTCCATATAGATAACCTTTATGGTTTGGCCAAGATCTAACCGTTGCCATTTGTTGGGTTTTGCTGGATTGATCCAACATACATTGACGTACAAAAGCACGTACTCGGACTACAACATCAACATCAACAGTGACTACGTATACGTCTTTGAAGTTGATCTAGAATACTTTGAATATATACGCTGGCACCAGAAGCTTGTGGCACATGATTGCCCCCATATCAGTGCTTAATCATGGATGAAACCGGACGTAAATACACGAGTGCACCAAACTAGTACCAAGTCTGAGACCAAACGCGTGTGAAACCTGGAGCCTCCAGTTTTATCTGCGATTGGGTATGCGTGTAGCCAAGATCGACCGAACGCAGCATCGAATACAAATGCCAGTAATCGCTGCTCGTCCATTAAGTGTTTTACTCGAGTTGGATTTTTGCCCGACATCGTACACAATATGAAGAAATGACTTTTATACGTTACTGCAGTTGTATGGGAAAATATGAACGAGTTTTTCTGCCAAATACTTCATTCCCTTGCTAAATGCAGTATTTTACAGAAAAAAAAAAAGCAAAAAAAAAAACGAGTTCTCATATTTTCCCATGGAAACGCAGTAACGTTTTTTTTTCCTTTTTATTATATGCTCATTTTGTTTAACTGCCTAAGGCTTAATAATAAAAAGACATTGAAATATATAATTGAATTTATGCTTTATTCAAAAATAAAATTCACAATTCATAAATAAACAAGAACAGTATTCATGCGCACATAGCTCCGCCCAGCGACCTTTTAACTTGTCGCGCTCTACATCAGTTCAAACATGAATTGACATTTTGGTATACTTAAAAAAAATCAAAACTTTGAGCCTTATTGTGAATGAATGCGCATGGACTTTGTTTCTATGTTGATCCAACTCAAATTCTGCTTTTCTTATTATGAGAGGCTGGATTATTGGGTCAGTTAAGTGAATAAGGTTAATGGATTTTAGCTGGAAATATAGGCAACTCGAAATCCCATTACAACTTCTGTTTGCATCAGGTTTTGCAGGACATTATGCCGGATTTGAAAAACGAAGAAAGTTCAATTTGAGGAAATTCAAGTTGCATAAAAGTATATTTATTATCATTCTTATTACCAGCTAGTGAAAACATGCTTATGCCCTGTCACTTGCATCTCGCTGTTGGAGGGACCCCAGCTATGACTGTATCATAATACAGTTTGTGATCTATTGCTAGCCTCACATTGTATCAAAATAGTTACAAGGGGAAAATTGAAAAGCAGCTGTTGTGTGACACTGACAACTATTTATATTACTGCATCTACCACGCTCGTTCGTTTGCTTCTTTAAAAGCAGCGTTTCTGACTCGGTGAACTCGTCCACATCGTTAACTTTTATCATCTATCCTTCAAAACGGACAAACAGCTGCTTTAGAGTTCATTCACAATTTTAATCAAACCAAAACCTAAAGCGTCTATTACACGAGTGTACATGGTTTGTTTACAAAATAGCTCCTAATACACTATACTGTCTTCAGGCACACCTGTCGTGCACGTGCATGCAATATGAAGGTGTTCAGTATTGTAAAAGACTGCACGAATCTGACAAGGTAAAGTCAGTTGAGACGAAAATGAGCATATAACAAACTGAAAGGTCGTGCAGTATTTTTCAGAAAAAAAAAAACCAAGTTCACATTTTTCCATACAAATGCAGTAACCTATAATTATTCAATAACATCGAGAAAAATGAAATTCGCAGAAGCTTTTAGTTAAAAAGATGTAACAAGATAACCGAGTTGGGATTTCGGACTTAAAAACAGAACACTGTTGATGGTGATAAAAATACAAATTTATTGATGTACGATTAAAAAAAGAAAATAAATATGATGATACGTGCGTGTATGGGTCCAAATATTGGACAAATTAACAAATACGCACGAAACCTATAAATGCAACAAATATAAATACAAATGAATGACTTTACATAGCACAAGGACAAGGTGAACAAATCACAGCAATTCCACACATGAAAATAATGTGCGTTTTACTCAAATAGTAAAAAAATGATGGATTCACTCAACTAGTGAAAAATGAGATTGTTTTACTCAGTAAAATGTGGTAAATTGATTGGAGAGATATTATACAAAAATATATTATACAAAAATATCTTCTACACTCCCAAAACAATGGGTATAACAAAACCTAAAAATTAGCCCACGGCTAAAAGATTACATACATGGAGTAACAAAAAACACTGTCAAAAATCAAGCAAGTATCATTACAGGTAGTCACCGACCACCTTTCAATTCCTTCTGTGGTTAGCTAGTACCACGTCGACCACGATCACTGATCACTCTGGTCAGCTCTACACTCTAGTTACTCTATTCACTCTAGTCAGCTCTACAGCTGCTATGTTCACTCTGGTCACCCTGGTCACCTGAAAATACAACTAATACCGTGTACTATTCATGACACGGGCATACAAGATAAAAACGCAATGACGTTATATACGGTAAGTTATGTAAATTACATTATCGGAATCAATATTACAGAACAATAAACAGGTTCGAAAGTGAACCCGTGTCCGATGAGATTCCTATGGCATTAAACGTTTCTTAATAAAATGCAACTTATATAAAGATTTGTTGCTAAGTCACAACAAGAATAGAAAAATATTTGCGTTATACTACGCAAGCCAAAGCTACATTGAAAATATACAAAAATGAACGTGGTAATACCAAAAAATAGCTATAACTTACAATATACAAAAGAAATAATATACATAAGGAATGCATAAATTACATACCTCTACAGCTGAAAACATGCAAGTTCCTAAGTAGACTGCTTACTGACAAGACTTTCCGTAATGTGAAGATATCACATTACTGTGAGGCATTTATACACATGGAATGTAGTCTGCTAGATGTAAATCGTTTTTTTCCCATCAAGAACACTTCGCACGTGCGGCAGGGATGAACTGAACTCACTATTTCGAAATAATGTACACGATACATAAATCACTCTCGGGCATCGTTGTACACAAAAAAAACGAAACCCGAGTATATGTATTAAATAAATAGAGAGATTCACACAATTCCGTGACAAAAGACTTCAAGAAAATCAGAGATTTCACTATCATTAACTTCTCTGCACAAGCAACACCCAACCATCTAACACGGTGATATAATTGTAAATTCAGTTCGTGCGCTAATCATTGGCCCTGCATGATCAGGAAAAAACTGATGCTGAATACGATTTTACGATGGTTGAAATGGGATCGGTTGTACGTGATTGCGTCATCGGCTGATGACCAGCCTTGTCACGATGTTTTAAAGACTTTCGAAAAGCACTAAGCAGTGGTGGTAATACCATTGGCGATTTCTTTTCCACCATCGATGTAGCACCTTCCATTGATGATTTCATTGCGAACGAAAACAATTTTATCTTGTACGATGATGTTTGAGAACCAAGCCAATCGCGCACAAATATTTTCACGAGGTCGGCATAAAAACATCAATGTAATCTATTTGACTGAACTGTACGCATACGTACCTAAACTGATTCGTGACAATCGTAACATGTTAATTATATTTCGTGGAATTGACACACATGGTCTTGGAAATATTCATTTTAACTGGTATGCAGCCTACCACACAAGGGATGAATTTCGTGTAATGTTTGCGCGGATCGCAAGGACCCGCATAGTTTTCTCACCGTTGATTTGACTGGAATTTCTGTGTTAAATATCGTGCCGGTCTGGACGCGGATGTGTCTCACAGGTCAATTTAAGAAGAGAAGACCTCACAAGGGGCTTTGAAGAAATATTTACTAAGCTGATTAAACCAACAAAGGAAATTGCCGAACTAGCTGATGCTATTGAAAAGATAACACGAACAAGAGTTGAACAAGTAGAAGCTTTAACGGGAACAGAAAAAGAACCGGATTCAATTCGTACAATAGATAAGGGTGTCAAAGAAGCAACAAAAGCAATTGCAGAGGTTATTACACACTTACCAGAGATGACTGTTGAAGTCAAAGAAAAGGACGGCGAAGAACTTGAAGAGCATGCCACCAAAGAATCACTTCCATCACCCAAGTACAAGTCAATGATAACAACACCGAGCAACATTTTAATGAAGAAGGTCGTCGGTATATTATGGAAGGCCCCTTCCGTGCAGGTTTGTTTGCTTCCCCAGACTGAATAAATAAAGTGACCAAAGAACCATCACAAAACATAAGAACGGTATGTGTCAAGTGGGTATACAGAAAATTTACTGGTGAGATTTTGTTTTAGCAATATAATTATATACTTGCTTTGGCTAAAACTGGACAAATGTTTGAAGCAAGGCAAGAGATGAATCATTTTATGCAGTTTTGCACTGGGCAAAATCAACCACTGAAACTGAGAAGAAACGAATATTCGGATCAAGCAGCCGTACCTAAACCAACAAGTACATCACATATGCCTCCACCAATAAACATTACACGGAAAAATATGCAAAAACACCAGAAGTTCAATATGCACATTATATTTGCACAATGGAAGAACAATCAAAATGAATATATGAACAGGTACAAAAGTTTGCAAAGCACAGTTACTAAAACTTACACTCACAAAACAAGGAGAAGGCTTTGGACGACTATACAACCCTAAAAATCTTGCTGATCGATTAGAATCACTTGTGGGATCAGTTCGTGCGGGTAACAATTCACCAGAAGTCATTATCGAAGTCACATCAATTTGCCCAAGACTGGTCACCAATGACATCATGGACCGAATACATATTGCGCGCCGATGCATGAACTTGTTGAAGATATCATTGATGTATAAGACGAACGAAGTTCGTACACCGATGATGAGTTCTGAAACGATGCAGACGCTGCGTGTTCTGTCTGAAATATATGATTCTATTCAAAAGGTTGTTGTAAATACAGTCCAGAGTGTTACGTCGATGATTACAATCTCTTCAACGAAACCAGAATTCAGTGACTGTTTCTGCATCTGTTACAGTTATAGAATCAAGCACGCTTGAGATAGCACTAACATCTCTGGGAGTTTATTACAGTCGGCCTAATATCCGTTCACAACCGGTCCGTGGTCTGCCCACAAACAACTTGCTTGTGTTTTGAATGGATAATGGTGAAACCTGGCAAAAGGTTGAACTATCGGTAGGCATACGACATCGAAACGATCAATGAAGAAATTCAACGGAGAATTTTGTTGCTGACAGATAAGGACTCTACAATCTTCTTATGCGAGAATGTTCTCACGCTCAGTTCTGTTAGCTTGATTATATCTGCACCATACGTGGTTGACATTGCACCGTTGCCAATAAGATCACTTTTAGGTTGGCCTAACAATATTTCGGATGACAAGAGTTTTGTGCATGGGGCATCATATCGCGCCTGACATTGAATTACCTTAACGATGTAGGCCAGTTTAATATATGACGCTGTCTGTGTTAGCTATGAAAGCACGCCTGAAACAACAAGCGTGTCAGTTCAGAGTTATATACTGTTTGGGTTTTCTCCAACCGTGGAACCAGGTGATTTGATATCAATTACGGCCGTTGTACCTGTGTATCTTATATGTCAATAACCGTTTAACCCTTGTAGCTCAAGACGGGCACGTTTTTGATCTGCGCGGTGACGATAAAACTGTACATTAGAGATCGACCTAATATTGAATGTAATGACAGTCGTAGGGGGACATATGAGATCCATGCGCGTTAGTAACTCGAGAAAACCCGTTTACGAGGCATATTGCGGAACTAGCCTCGGTGATATTGTTCTTGGATTATTGACAGGCGCACTAAAGGTGATCAGATCACCTACAACGATTTTTGACTCGAGCACGAAAAAAAGCGGCTACACTATCGTCAACAGAAACTATGTCGCCTGCGGTTTGTAAAATCATTAATGAGTCCGCTAAACAACGATTGTCAGATTCAGTGATTGCAAATCAGGCAATAGGGAATGGATACGGTTAAGCAAAGTAGTGGTAAAACCGCCAAACCCGTCATGCGAAGGTATTAGACAAAAATCAATAATGTATAAACAATGACGCAATTCAAAGATGTATCTGACCCTGCATTGGACGTGGGGGGGGGGGGCGCACCTGTGTTGGTGGATTGAAGCAAAATATATTTTCAGCATTACTCATACCCGGCCAGGGATCACACCAATTATAAATAGAATTGCAAGTGCTGGACATCTGGGTTTTTCCTTTCATATGAGGCATCCTTAGAAGTTTAGGGAAAACTTGTACGTGCCGACAATAGTACAAATTACGATGCCGATACACGAGTTGGATTTGTCAACAATGGTATTATGGCTTTGTTACATAGTGCACATTATTCCATCGATGGAAAGGAAATAGAATCATTTCTTGACAACATAGATGTTGCAATGACGATTCTTGGACTGCCATATACAGCGACGATTAAACAAGAACAACTGGTCCAACAATGATGTTTGTTAAGATGTAATTGATCATGCAGATCGTAGACGGTATAAATGTTGTCAAACTACACTGGACTCTTTGGTGGACCCACAACCTGCTGATATGGATACCAACTCTGGTGCCGCCGCCCCTTTTGATGTCTAGTGTCAGAACATGTTTAAATCGTGGATTTTTGCAAAGCGTCGACCACAACTTATTGACTATCTTTTGAGGTTGTCGCATGCAATTCCTCTCAGTATCATATTTGAGGTTTGTACAGATGTTTGCAATGATAATTTGGGGGCCAAACATGCAGTCACCTTATTTAGTAAAACATCCAACGACGCAGTTTGGTGCACAGGAGGTATTGATGGCAAAGTTCAGTTGTGAACATTAACTTTGAGCATGCCTGTGTTAACCCCTTCACTGACTACAGAATCAGGTTTGTTATCGTTTATGCAATCTGTAACCTAGTCAACGCTGTCGTTTCTTGCACAAACCACATAGTCGACGCATCAGGGACAATTTACTTGGCAAATAAGTACCAAATATGGTCTTCTTGCACCAAAACCCACTGCTGGTAGCGTTCAGATTATAACACGAGACTATAAACAAGAGCATAACAAAATGGTATTTGACAACTTGCAAAGTGATTAAAGTTTCTTTGCAGTTGAACAATCATCCGGAACCCTCTAAATAAATTCAGCTTAACTATATGGATGCCAATCATGTTGCACGTGCATATCTAAATATGTGGTCGTATATGGACTGGCATCAAAACATCGACACTGGTCTACTGGTTTCTCAACAAGACGTACATCGTACCCGATTTATTATTTTCATTTGAACACTTGGAGTTGTTCAGGCAATCCGTTGTCAACATATGGTTTCTTACACGTGTAGGTGCTACAGGTATTCGCTATCGACGTTATGCCGTGATACTTTCTGACAAGACTCTGTTATTGGATGGTACTGGTGGTCGAATGAAGGTCCTCGATGCACCTGTGGAAAATTCATAATTGAACGTGTTACGTATTGAAATAACAATGTCCTATAACGAAGTAAAGATTGGCCTTAGTGAAAATCAACTTTCGAAAATAAAAAGCGCCCCTAAAAATGATTGTTGGTTACACTGAAACTCTCCAGCATAATTGATTGGAAATGTCTCTGTGTGGTTGACTCAGACACAACTCGCTCATCTTAATGCGGCCAAAGACAACAACACCTTTGTGACATTAAAATTATCCAAGTCAGAGGTCGCACAAATGCAAAAGACTGGTGGAATATTTCCATTCCTTACAGCGATTCAATCATTGTTGGCAGCAGCGGGTCCAGCGATTGCAAAATCTTCAGCGTTAAGGGTAGTGTCTTTATGCAAATGAACTTGCATCGATGGTACCACTCGCACGTGAAACTGGTATTGTCAATCTGGATCTGACAACAGGGTCTGGCGCTCACTGGGTTGCATACATGGTGACACCTCAACATCTTTTGTATTTTGACTCGCATGGACTTGTACAATCATTTGAAGTTATTGATTATGTAACCAGGCACGGAAAACAACCATACTATACTAGTACAAACTTGGTTGGATAGACCAATATGCAGTCACCTTGTAATTGAAGAGTTGCATGCAAGTGAGGGACGTACAACTCCTCAAGCACTTATCAATTTCACATTAAAGTACGTTTAATGTCATGCAATTGTATATTAACATTTACGGACGTTACTCAGATCGACGACACGGTGCTTATGTGGATCTGTGCCGATTTGCCATCAGTGCAAATTTGAATGAGTTTATTAGTCGTGTTGCTGTTGGTGTTGATCCAGGTAAGCTTGTGATTTTTGAAGATCAGACTAGTAAACTTAAAACGTCGAACGTGGACATTCAAGATATAATTGTTAACATGAAAGGCGCTTCGCAAAGAACCTGACTGAAGTCACTGAAAATGGGAGAATCAGAGACTCTTGAGTGTCGGTTGCGTTTATCAAAGACTATGTTATTACAGTCAATGGTGGGATGAGACAATACGTGGATGGATAGATTGCAGATGTGCCCTCACCACCACGAGTAATAAGTTTATTTACAGGATACATAGTTATTTTAGCCAGCGAAGGAAAGGAGTAAGTCACTGCCACCAAAACAAGGGATCGACTTATTTTCCTTGACGTAAATGGTTTTGATAAACTTAAATTTCATTTCTTAAAGGTGCGCGAGTCTGGATGGTGTTTATTTATCGTATCCGATTTTCCTGGTGGGTGGAGTTCAATAGCTATACTAAAAAAGTAATATTCAGTCAGGAGAATTGATAATACGTTACCACCCTGACAGTAATGATGGAAAAAGTTTTACACATGCGATGTCAGGATCGTTAGTTGTCGGAGAAATTCATTTTGAAGGACTCAGCACCTATCCAGGTGGGCACTTCAACGTTTCTTTTCTTTTTTTCTGTTTTTTGACGTTTCTATTTACGATTAGATTTATCATTACTTATAATGGATGGATTCTAACAGCTCTGAGGAGGTTGCAGAATTTACCCGCTGGATGTTGGACCATTTGGCAGCAGATGTTAATGTTGATAATAATTTTGTCCCACTTGTCGACGAATATCTTCTTCAAAACGGTGTTAATAGACACTCAAATACAATCTTTAAAGAGTAAAATAGAAATCAACCGTTGGAACCACCCTAATGTACCACAACCAACTCGAGGTCAATTTGGAATCCTCGCACAGACAAACGCCCAAAAGTTGACTGCACTACCAGGTGCGGAAACACACCGGGATTACTTCTATAAAGGCGATGTGGCATTCACCGATGTACCCACCCCGGTGAAGTTCAAAGACAAATATTTTATACCAAGAAGGGTAAGATCCCGACTGTTATGGGGGTAAAAGACGAAACACCCAAAATGACACTACTAGCATGTTATTTTGACATGAAAATCTTCATGCATTCATTTCGAAATCACTTGTAAAATTTTCGCTTTAAATATAATGCGTCGGCGAATGTGATTGTGAGTCTAATAATACATTACTGAAGCAAAGATAAATCAGGAGACACAATGTTTCCATTTCCCAAATGTACTTTTAAATTCAATTATATTATTTATATTGCTAAATTATTGACCTACGCAGAAACCCCGCAGTAATATATTTCAGCTGCCATCCACGTGAAATGATCATCAGTTCTGCATTCCGCCATTGACGAAATTCGACAATAAATGTATCATGCGATGGTGGGATGAATAACCGTTGCATTTATTTGTTTTGTTTTGGCGAGATAGAAACAATAAAATGTGCACCGTATTGCATATTTATCGTGTGATCCGTAAGCAAATATACAGGACAGGCATATTTGGAGAATGTATTGGCAATCAGATGGAACAATAACTCGAATTCCTTTATATATGTTACGTTTATAGATTTCTCGGGGCTATTTGAGACGAAATAATTGGATTAAATATTTTTGTAACAATGCTTTATAGAATTGCATCTCTCCTGCCACTACCCACTCCCCAACAGATAAACTAAATAAGTTTTGAAAAATGAAAATAAAAAAATATAAGTCAGCTTGGCATGCAGTGACTGTTTCATGAACATAATCTAATTATCTTACATTAGCCAGTGACGCATACGGCGTAATAGCTGTTAATTGAAATGCAATTCCATATTGTACAGCAATTATTCAAGGATATAAATATTGAATGAATTCTGAGAACCGAAATCAGGGATAGTAATCCCAAGTGGCACTTTTGTTGATGATAAACTGATGAGAGGAAGTGAAACAAACAGACAATTTACCACATACATTTAAAAATGTATAGGTTTTACACTTCCTTGAATATATAATGGAGTTAAATTGAAATCAAACAGTTACAAAACCTTTTATTAAGAGACACTGTTACTCAGAAACATTTATGTCCAGAAAGGAAGAACAATATTAGCAACATCCTCAAAGGGCGAAAACAACCATGACAGTGAAAAAGCTCAAGGGAAGCGGGAGCGATGTATCAAAAAGTGCATATTCCACGCCACCACTGGTAAGCAAGCTGTAGGTGTAATACACTGTATTTATGTTTGTTCAAAATGTACAAAATTATCAGTTGTCCTGATATGTTTAGTGTTGTAATATATAATGCCACATGAGATGGATTATAAATCTGCAAACATGGTAGTTAGTAAAAAAAAAGGAAGGTTTGAAAAGTAATATAATGGTGACTCAGTTAACACTATTATCTGCATCTGAATGCGAAACTAAAACTATGATATTCAAACATGATCTGATGATGTGAAATGACGGTTTAGTATGGGGTTTTTATTAGTGGAAGGTGAAGGCAAAGTTGCATGCAACACGATTTATAATAATTTTTGCTACTTCATAAGGAGTAATTTACATTATTATTTAACTATCGCATGTATTTCCTAGTTAGAGACGGAATATAAAGGATCCCGCAGACGTGTCCTTCTGATCGTCCGTGTACATGTCCGTCAGATCGTCTGTGTTCGTACACAATATTGTAAACAGAGCCGGTTTTTGCAGTTTTTGTGACATACTGCTGTACAACCTGTTACATACTATGGTCACCATCTCAAAAGGGACATTTTGTATAATGACTGATTTTCAGTGCTTTTTATCAGAATCCTTTTTGATCTGCAGCTGAATGTCTTGCATGACGTTATCTTGTGACTGTCCAGCAGTTGTGGATGAATTACTCTGAAATTTGATCCATATCATTCTCACTACGGCAAGATGCAAATGACTAGTCTTGCTTAATCATTGTCTTTCAGCAATATGTATAAGCCATTACCGTTTTCTTTTCACAGCTAGACGTAGTATATGATACAGTCATATGACCACTACTATAAAATCTCCCAGTATTGATGGATTGGTGGAATATTTACTATGGTCATTATTCCATGTGCTTCCGCGATTTTGCAAGAGTGCTTACTCTTTTCTATACATGTCGGTATATGGTACCGCAACCAAAGTCACATTCATTTTTGTGGTATTTGATGCATATTATATTAGTCATATGAAGATGTTCATAGTGACCACTCATGACGCTATCGCGATCATTTTTGTTTTTAAATTGTTGTGCCCTTGTCGATTTACAGCTGGATGATACTGACTTGTGTTGAGAACGTGCAGTCGTTGAGTGGTGTCACTTCCGCGAAGGAATTCGAAGTAGGGTGTTAAGTTTTGCGTGGCCGATATACGTGACCAGGTTCGACGCTAATCTGTAAGCAAGGAAGATATGAGCTTTCAAGAATGCCAATGCGGTTAGCGTTAATAAATAAAAACAGCATATAAAAATACATACGAAACAAATGTAAAATTATTTTACTTCGAGTAAAAAATAAATCAAGGCTTACCTGCCTCCACATTTTGAAATATTCTCTGCATTAGAAATATATAATAATTATGTAAATCATCCAAGATATATTAATCAGAATAACCAAAACATACATGAAATTTAGCGCAAAGTAAACATCTGTGAATAATATGCCTATCTTTGTACATGGATTCCAATAAATGCAACATGTTGAATGTTAGATCATAAATGCCGAAAATAATTATCTTAGGGAATGAAAGTGTTGGCGAAAATATTTATAATAAGAAATTTAATATTTTAATGACAAGTAATAATGAAAACATTAGTAGTCAATTTTTACTATTGCTTCACATTTCTAATTGCTATATATGATTAACTATCAAAAGTATAGCAATTTGGGACACTACAGTCAAAAGTATAGCAATTTGGGACACTACAGTCAAAAGTATAGCAATTTGGGACACTACAGTCAACAGTACAGCAATTCGGGAAGCTACATTCTCTTGCAATTCATCGCATAAGAATAAGAAGAGAATTGCGATTATTGGGAATTTTAAAAAAGATGAAGAAAAAAAAAATGATTACTACAACGTTTTTATATACTTATAGTATTATGCTAATATAAAATCTATAATAAATAATGTGGTAAAATTTAGAATATACAAGGATTAAGGTGAATAACATACCAGTAAACGAAGTTGTAAAGAACCTCTTCTAATGCAGATGCCATTTAAGTAGCGTCAGCTTTTCGGAAATCATTTATATGGCCATACATGATGTCTGAACTCTACCTACATAAGAGATCGCATTTTACGCATCATATACCTTTGACCCCGGAAGTAATTAGGTAATAATAAGCTACCTTTGTACTCAGTCAATATCTCAGATTCACTTTATAGAAAAATTGTAACAAATTCAGTCGTACTGGGTGCGATGTATGGTAAAGTCTTGTGATCGCAACACGTCTGGCAGTTTATTTTAATGGATTTCTTCGATACTTGTTGCAATTTATAATCTTCATACAAAACTCATAATGGCCAATCACACGATCCAACGAAGAAAATCCCTAACGCTTTAAAATAGCGCATTTAGTCCAATAACTGTCAGCGTATTGCTATTATCGTAAGCACAGTAAATATTTTAAGATGGAAATTTCAACAGCGTATTTCTCTTATCGTTAGTACAGTAAATATTCTAAGATGGAAATTTCTACAGCGTATTTGTTTGTAGTATGCAAGGCTAATGTTGTTGAGCAGGCAAGCGTCAGGCATGGCTGTAGCACTTACGATCAAGTCCTTGCCCTTACTAAGTTTGTTGAAAACGGTTTTCAGATGAACATTAAAACTGGAGCTGTTTTCCTTGATCTAACAACATCATATGACACAGACACGGTTTGGCATGCATGGCTATTGTTGAAAATTTCCAGAGTATTGTCGTGCTGAATAGTTGAGACTATCGACAGGCGCTTCAGAGTGCACATCCGAAGGATCTACAGCTCGTGGAGACGTCAGACTAATGAACTCCCACAGGGGCCTGTTCTTTCGCGCTGTCTGTTCAATGTTTATATCAGTGACTCGCCTGAAACACACTCGCGTAAGTTCATGTGCGCAGATGATATTTCTTTCGGGACCCAAAGTCGATCGTTTACTGGGCTTGAGGAGGTACTGAACAAGGACATGGAGGAAAAGACGGACTTCTTGAAGAAATGGCACCTACAGCCAAGCACAACAAGGGCAGTCTCCAGCGTCTTCCACCTTAACAATGCAAATGCGAACAGCGAGCTTTGCATTCTCCTCAATGGGCAGCACATAAAACACAACCCGTTTTTCCAACATACCTTGATTTGTCTTTGGACAGATCACTGACATTCTACAACCACTTGAAGAAATCTGCAGCAAAACTGGGCACTCAAAACAATTTACTCTGCAAACTGGCTCGTTCAACCTGGGACACTAGTGCTCAGACACTTAAGACACCAGTACTGGCACTCTGTTATTCGACAGTCGAGTATTGCGCTCCTGTCTGGGTTCGATCGTCCCATACCAAGCTAAATGACGTCCAGCTCAACACAACAATGCTCATAATCCCTGGAACACTACGTCCTACTCCTTTACCATGGCTGTCGGTACTCAGCAACATTCCTCCTTCACATCTCCGTCGCCAGGAAGCAACCACAACACTGCTGTCCAAGGTGTATGTCAGTGAAAAACTTCCACTGTACATGGACATCACTTCACATCCAGTAATTCGCTTGGCTCGTGCCATTCAAGCTGGTTAGATCCGATGTCGGAGGATATGACAGCTATTTCGGCATGGAGGGATGAGTGATCTTCAATATAGATGTTGTAAACCACTCACTCATAGCTGAGCCATATCTACCCTCCTGGTTTCAACCTTCCACGACACATGTGGAGCACGCGGAACCGTTTCCGGACGGGACAATGTCACTGTGCAGTCAACCTTGTCCGATGGGGCCAGGCCACTGACTCTTCCAGTAGCTGTGAAGCTCAACAGACCATGTCACACGTTGTGAACAACTGCTCACTGACCAAGTTCCCGGTGGACTGCAGACCCTGCGCCTTGCTGATGATAACGCTATTAAATGGCTGGGCATGTGCCGCACACGATAAATAAATAAATAAATAAATAAATAAATAAATAAATTCTACAATGAAAATTTCCACCAATATAAACTATGATACGGGACAAATTCACGATGTTAAGTGCACGTCTGAATGATAGTACTTGATGAATGGGGAACACTTAAACAAAAATAACCATATAATCCAATGCACGCGGAGTTATTACAGTAGTATCATAATGGAGCTTTTTGATTAGGTTACTGATCTAAGTCAATCCTCCCATAAGCCACAACTTTACCTCATTCGTGGTGGTCGCTAACGCGTCACATGAAGTCGAATTGGTGGTCAAACCGCAATATAATAAACATCAATGTGAAAAGCATGGCTGGCGAGCGGACCCTGTGTGCGACATACTACAGTCGGCGATGTTAAGCAGCCATTTTAAAGTTAGCGAGAGCGGAAAAAGTTAGCCATGCGTTTACGTGAGCTTGGTTAGCCAAATGAACGTTTTGGCAGATTTACCTACCCGCTCCAAGGAAGATTTTCCGTAGATGGTTCGATGTGAGGACCACAACAAAGTTATAATGCGGACGTCTTATTTCTCCCATATGATCAGGTACGTGGACGTGCGCACAAATAAGCACTAACCGTCGTGACAGATACAAGGAAACAGAGCCACTGACATCTATACACGTATACATGGCAATAGCTTTTGCAGGTGGATCGCAAAGAAATTCTCCGATCTGTCCTTGTGTTGTTTGCAAAATATAAGGTGCTGGTTCGTGCAACTATGATAATGTGGAAAGATTGTGAAACGATTTAACTGAACACTTGCAGAATGAGGTTTCAGGCACCAATACGCACGATAATTGTTAACGAATCTGACCCTGTGTGTTAGCACTCTAGAGCAATCGTGTGAGTGGTCGACGCTGCGTCAGTCAGTCACAGGAACGTTTAATAATTAAACTACATAAGACTGTAGCTGTTGCCCATAAAATGATTTTACAACCAGACCAATCGTGTTAGAACCCGCTCGGAAACAATTTGGTTCGGTATCTCTATGCGGCGAGGGAGTAGGAACGCAGACAACGTTGTGCTACTGACCCGGTATGGTCCGTTGATGCATTTGTGATCTCTAATCAGATTGATATTCCGTGTCTACCAAGGCGCCTCAGTTTAGAACATGCAGATGAACGAGCAGCATTCGTGCGAGGGGAATTGTTCTAGCGGATATGGAGCTACCTTCAAGATTTATTTTTGGGAACTCTGTTGCCCAATTGCATGGTATCCGTACGCGTAAGTAGTGATTCCGTCAGTATGTGTGTGTGTGTGTGTGTGTGTGTGTGAAGTACTAATATTCGGCTTGAAAAGTCTTACTAATAAATGATACAAAATTTGAATCAAGAGAAAAACCACGTAATGTTTGAAATCACAGTTTCGCTATATGTGGTCACTAGGTGATGAGAGAAGTATTGTAGTGTTTAAAAACGTCTTAGCTGACAACGACTGTTATCTTGAGGTCCTTGGACAGTAGCCACCCTCATGCAAGTGTTTGACTCTCACGGTATGAGACACCTTGCATGAAGCAGTAGTATTAAGTGTGATCTTTATATGAGGAGGTGGGTAATGAGATATTGATAATATTATGTCCTTAATTCGCATCTGGTTATGTCGCTAAGTCGAGGAAAGGTTGGATTTAAAACAACAACACCGTTCATTGGTATCAGTGCTCTAACAATCCTGAACTGTAACGACACCAGCGCCATCAATGGAGAAAATGACAAAGACATTAAAAAGATTCACTAGACGTCGGACAAACACACCAAGGTAGGATCGGGATGGACTCTCGAAAGATGTGCCGAGATCGAAGTACATATCTCTCCATATCGACCGATTTGTGGACCCAATTACATTCCATCACCAAAGCGAATTCCACTCAGTTCAGTTATAAACGTAAAGAATTTTGACATCAGATGGTTTGAATGGGCAATTTTGTCTGCGTAATATTCGGCTAGTGATAACCAAGACTTGCCTCGAAAATATTTCGGCAGCACGTGGTTGAACTAAAATTTGGTAATATTGAATTTCCCGTGTAGGTTACTAAGGCCACACTAAACAAATCAGAAACACTTAATCCAGGTATTGATGTTAATGTGTTCACTTAAGGTAAAGCCTTATATCCGCTTTCACTATCCACAATGGACAACAAGAGCGAATCCGAATTATTTGTTGCTGCCGAGTGATATGAAAGAATCAAAGTTAGTATCGTACTAGGTTTGGATAAAGAATCTTGCTTAATCAACACAGCAAATATCACGGTAAGAAATATCCAAGCAGACGCCGTATGCATGTATATAATACCTACAAATACTCACTACCACGACGTTTACTGTGGTGGCATTAGTAAATACCAAAACGATCAATAATGCCAGGACGTGGTAAAACATTCTCAAATTCACTAGTCAGAGAACATAGGCCACAAATGAGCTGAAGAAGGACTTTCTGAGGTTCATGAACAATGCAGCGTTCAGAAAACCATGGTGAATATGCGCAAGCGAATTCGAAACGACCTTGTCGGTGATGGTGAACAAGACAAACTTCGAAGGCTCATTTTACTGACCAGGCCGTTAAATCCAGAAACATCTATGATTGTGGACTTGTTGCCGTTCACAGTAAAAAGATCGAGACTCAAGCTCACAAAAACAGTCTACGTTGGTTCGGCCGTGTTGGACCTGTCACGCATGAGTTTTTCTATGACAAGATCAAACCGTTATAGCAAGATCGGGTCAAGATGCTGTACACTGACACTGTCTTGGTACTGATACATGTCAGAAGCAACGATATGTACGCGGACACAGCACAGCAATATTTGGTAAATGAATTTGATACCAGCGATTATCCGATAGAACATCCGTTGTTTAGTAACACCAAAACAGAGGTTGTTGGTATGCTTAAAGACGATTGTTTTGCTAAACCAGTCGAAGAGTACGTGGGACTGAAACCTAAAATGTATTCAGTCGTGGCTGAACCACACGCCTCCGAAAATAAAAGAGCAAAAGGTGTTCCACGAATTACTCTGCATAACGATCTCAAGCACGAACTGTACATGGAATGTCTTCGAGACCGACGTGAATTTACACACACGGCAAATATGATACGGGGTCAGAAACACTGCAAGGGTGTTTACCAATGCACTAGACTGAGTTTGTTCCCGCTTGATTCCAAGCAATGGATACTCACCGATGAAATCGCCATCTTTGCGTTTGACCATTATACTGCTGAGAATCGGCTTACGACTGACACAGGTTAACGTAATGTACTAGTGCATGAAATAGATCTTTGTGTCGGTTGCGTATTCGCTGGAACCACTTGCGATTCCTCACGCAAATGTTCGACTTGGTGGCTTTGGTCCACGGTGACGGTCCCAAACGGTAACGTGTTGGTTGTGTTGGAGTATCAATCCGTCTCCCAAATACATCAACGGGTCATAGTGAGTCAGTAGCACGACGTTGCCCACCTTCTAACTCTCCTGGTTCATACAGATACCCAACAAACCTGTCTCCGAGTGATTGTAACGACGCTGGTTGTGAGATCATTTTCTGAGAAAATGTGACAGTCATTTGTCGAATTGCACTAGCTGGTTTCAATCCAAACATGCATGTAACGTCGTTGTTCAGTGCTGTTATGATCAATCTACAATAGCATGGTCACGAGGAATTTATACATGTCAATACAAACTCGCACACGGTGTTTGTGAACAACGTAGCAACATATCCAAGTAATTCTTTACCAGGTTCCACTTGTTAGTGGCCCGCGGGCATAAGTGCATTAGAATGCATCTTTGACACTTGCAGAATCTTTTTGACGTCAAAGGTTTAGCTTCTTTTTATTTGCTGACAATATCGACAATGGTTAACGCGTAATTATAGGTGTGCAATCGACTTGTCGATAACGGACACGGTCATGTGGAAGAAACAACAAATCAAACCTGATTGTCCTCATTAGGTGTTTGGACATCAAACCACCCACGTGAAATCCTTTTTGGTACTGTTTGGTAAATTTGTCACAATGCTTATTTGGCCAACCATGTTCAAGCAACCCAACGAGTGTTCTTTGCTGCATTTGCTAACTGTTTCATGGCGGCTTCATCTTTCCAATACCCACGTGGAATGTAGAAAATTTTGATGATGTCCGGCCTTTTATGTCCATTGTAAGTTTGTTTATATAATAATTTACTTTTAATGAGAGCCTCCTAGTGCAATCTTATCCTTCATACCTCCTTTGATGATCCATCTTGCGATTTGCTCACCAGCACCTATCCCGCAATCGCATTCAAGTCATGAATCAGATCTACGTCGACGCAATGAGGTGAATGGAAATCATTTTATACCTTATAACCAAGGTCTTATCGTTAACAAGCATCATCAACACGATACACAGGTACTTCAACATACTTTGGTTGCTGGTTAGAATCGAGTCTTATATCAAGCCGTGTACCCGGGCCACAGTAATTGTGTTTGTCACTTGGGTTTTACTCCACGATGTTCCTGGTAACTTTATTAATACAGTCGCGATATTATCCCCGACTTTTTAAAACCGGACCCTGCACGTAAGACGCGTTTGCCTCCACAGATGGAATTGGAAGGTCTAATAAACTTGAATTTCTTTGCTCCACATCGAGCACGAGTTCCAGTAATCGCAGCTCGTCAATGACATATTTGAACTTAGGTTGGATCTGCGGTACGCGTTGTGCGCGACATCATGCACATTATGAAGAAATGATTGTATTATATGCTGTATTATTCAATGGCATCACGAAAAAAGAAATTCACAGATGCTTTCAGATAAATCAAAGATTTCACCGTCATTGCCTTCTCTGTACAGGCAACACATAATTCGTCCAAGTATGGTGATGGAACTGGAAGTTCCTTATTTCCAAAGTCAGTTCGTGCACTGAATATATTTTGGTCTAGCTGGATCAGGAAAATCACAAGTGTTGCTCAAAATGATTTTACGTCGGTGGAAGTGGGATCGGTTATAAATAATTGCACCATCGGCTGATGACAAGTGTTATGATGTTCTCAAAGATATAAAAACAGCGCTGAATAACAAGAGTGGCAGCGCTAACCATCGATTTCTTTTCAACCATGGATGAAACACCAACCATGGATGCTTTCGATGCAAACGAAAACAATCTTACAAGATTGTGTGAATAATATGTCATGTGATGATTGAGAACCAAGTCAGTTCCGCACAAATATTTTCTCATGAGGTCGGCATAAAACACCAATGTCATCTATTTGACCCAACGATACGCACATGTGCCTAAAGTAATCCGTGACAATTGTAACATGTTGATGATATTTCTTGGCATTGATGCAAATGGCCTTGGAAATATTCGTTGGACCAGGTGTGCCGCTGAATACTAGTGGGATGAATTTCTTGTCATGTTTGCGCGGATCACAAAGGCCCCGTGTATTGTTCCCACCACTGAGTGGAAATTGCAGGGGTTTGGATGCATCAATAGATGAATTTAAGATATTAAAGTTCAGTTCATTACTTCTTTTGTAACCGTCAAACATAGAAGTTAATCGATATTATTCTATATAGACAAAACTACATATATTTATTTGTTCTGGATGAGCGGAAAGAACGAATTTGACACGGTATGAATAAGTAGTGAAGTGGGCGATATAGGGACAATGGGAAAATATATTACAGACCCCCCTGGGCCTGTATACGGACAAAATTTATAGGGACAATGGAAATTAGCATTGCAAGACCCCCCTGGGCTCATATAGGGACAAAAAAATATCGGGCCTGTATAGGGACAATAGGAATGGAACAGGTAGGGTGACGTCATGGTACTTTCAACAATGTTGCAAATGGCTGACCTGAATACACGCGGCTACGCTAGGTAGGGACAAATACAATAGAGACATAAACATAGAAACATGGTTAGAGACATAGACATATACAACACAACCATAGATTGATGAACATCAATCTCTCATACATAAATTATACAATAGACTAAATAACTTTTAGGCAAGAGAGAAAAGATATCTTTTCGAGCCATATGAGTGGCCCTGAAAAGGGCCTTTGGATTTTTTCTGTTAACACCATTTCGTTCACATCGCATAGGTATTCTTCTCTTTCTTAAACTTCGTCTAACTTCTGGACCGTAGATGGAACTCGCTTCAGACAGCCTTGTTTCTCCGCATAGGCCCTTCTTTAACAAACTGTCGTCTCGGTGATCCGGATGATTGTCCATGATGATTTAACATACATGGGTAAGTCCATACGGAATAGCATCGACGATACGACAGTAGAGCATTCAACGTTTGTCCACATCTTGTGACGAGAACAGGTGAAGTGAATGAAGTGAACCTAGTTTATTTATAGTGGAAGACCGGATTTAAACGGATTGAGATTTTTCACCAATCCCAATACGCGTTACAAAATGCAGTCACCTTGAGGAGTCTGTCTTCCAATCCGAAGAGAGTTACCTGTGACGTCACATTCCCTATATAGGTGCGCTAGCGTCTGTGCTCAGTGAATCGATGCGACATTGTTTTTTGAAACATAACTTAAGCTATGAAGACGATGAATTGGGGTGTACCGGCCGTGGAGAGGAAAAGCGATGACATAGCAGCGGTTACCAAAGTCAACACAGGTCTTCTTCCAGAAGAGGTCGATTTTAATTGGGATTTAGTAAATTTTCTCTCTTCTTCGCAAGAATTTATTTCAGTACCAGCACCTTGGCCACCTTATTCTTCTTTACCACACGTCGACGATTTTAAACAGAGACAGAAAGAAGAATTGGAGAAATATTTACAACAGCAGAAAGAGGCAGAACAATCTTTGCTTCTTCAACAGCAACAGCGAGAAGAAGAGGCAAGAAGGAAACGACAGGAAGAAGAAGAAACAGAGAAGAAATAAGGTCTAGGAAAGAAGGAGAACAGTGAAAGTCAAACGGTAGCGGTACTCTTGGACATTTTAGCAGAGTTAAGAAGTCTGAAACAAATGTATCAGAATTCTTTATTACGACCCAAGAGAAAAAGACCTTCCCGAGCCAAACAACCCAACCCTCTTAGTACGCCTTAGATACCAGCCCTATTGATTTTTACCCAATCATCGATTGGAGCAGGTCCAGAAGTTGGCCATTGGCGTGACAATGGCTTAAGGCAGTTAAAGCTGATTGCTTCTTGTTCCTGAGTTTGTTTCTTTTTTGTTTAAAAAAAAGCAACACCCAACGATCCTTTTCAGGGCCACCTACTTCTTTCGAAAAGAGATAGTATTCATTTTGCATCAATCAATTAAAA
This sequence comes from Megalonaias nervosa, assembly GCA_016617855.1. Classification (NCBI taxonomy): domain Eukaryota; kingdom Metazoa; phylum Mollusca; class Bivalvia; order Unionida; family Unionidae; genus Megalonaias; species Megalonaias nervosa. Next base: position 18,478 of record JAECUM010008749.1, on the reverse strand, counting down.
CTCAAAATCCCATTTTTACCTTATGATGTACGCGTGTGAATGAGTGAGTGTAGGCCTTTATCCTAAAATTCAAAACCAGGAGACAAGCTTTTTCTCTCTGGTCTATTCTGGTACAAATTTTACAATCTAATGTCACAACACAACACAACACTTTGAAAAGGTTCATAGGCTTCATCTGTGTTTTTTTATTTCACCCTCTGTTTTCTCAATTTCTTCTCTTTCACAAGTTTTTCCTTCTCTTCTTCCTCATTTGTTTTCTCGTCTTCTTTTCTTCTCTTTCTGAACGTGTCGGGGTTCTTCCTTTGCCGAGGGAACCTCTTCTTCTTCTTCCTCCTGCTCCTGTTGTTTCTTAAGGCAGTCTATAGACCAATGTCCTCTATCTTGACAATGATAACAGGTATCTTGACTTTTGTCTCTTTTGACACTGGTCGTGATTTTTTGACGGTCTGGACATTCTGTAGCTCAATGTCCTTTCTTCTGACAGATATAGTAAGTATCTTGACTTTTATCTCGAAAGGAGGGGGCATAATCCGTCGGTATGTCTGAAGAAAACTTTCGTACGACACCTCGCAAAGCTCTGATCAGAAGTTCGATCTGTGTTGGCTCTTCCATCGTTCTGGTCGGTTTGAGAGTGAAATGAATACTGGGAGGGAAGGTACTAGCCCCTTTTATATATACACTGACCCTGACATAAATATAAAGGTGTCCATGGCGTTTCAAATGTAGTCATTTGACTTTTTGCAGTCAAGATGAAACGATCACATCAGTTCGTGAAGAAAGGAGAAGAAACTAAGAGGCAGAAACGTGACTTATCGCCTCGCACGGTAGCTAAAGTCTTGGCTCAAATTCATTCCAGCGATTTTGAAGATGACATCAGTGAACCAGAATCCAGAGCCAGAGAGTCTACACCAAGCTAAAGCCCGCCATCACCACTGAACCCTGAAAATTACTACCACATTCGAGAAACGGGCAAACGCTCCTCTAGAAAATTTAGAACCACGGCCTACACGTACACGGTGAAGTTTAAAGATTTCAAGTCCGACGTACCGTTGGAGAAAGCAGAGGGGTTCATCACCGATGTGTGGAATTCTTTGTTAACCACACCGAAACAGCAAGCCAAAGAAGACGACAGCTTGAGACTTTCCATTCATCACGACAGTTTGAAATCCCCCGTTTGGATCGAGTTTAGCAGCCCAGCAGAATTGACACCTTCCAAAGTCATCGACAAGATTCAACAAGTACATCAATCCAACGACAAGATTCACATCACCGACGGAAAAGCGACAATGTTCATGACCCACGTGTCTCTTCCCCAAGGGACCGGACAGCGAAAAAAGGTATTATTGGTGGAAGACCTTCGCAACGTCAAGCGCAGCCTCGTTCAAATTAACAATACTCAAGACCAGATGTGTTTAGCCCGTGCAATTGTGGTGGGACGAACGTATGCCGACAAGAACGACGCAACAGAATGGCAAAGAGCTTGCCAAACAATTTAAAATTCCGGTCGAGCCAAACAACGAAAAGAAACAGAACTCCTGTTACAGCAAGCGGAGATATCCAAAGACACACCCTGTAGCATTCCTGAAATGCAGAAATTGCAAGACGTCTTAGCTCCACGCTACACTTTGAAAGTACACCCTCAAGAAGGGCATCATCGTAATGTCAGTGTCATTTACATCACCCAAAATGTGTTTCAACAAAGTAAAGCCCATCGCACCATCAGTCTCAATGCTCATTACGTGGTCTTGTTTAAAAGCCCTAGAGATAAATCGCAATTGCAAGTCTTAGCCAAACAGTTAGGAACACCTTGGCTGACTCATGCATACGACGATGCCACTCAAACCGCACACGCTTATTTACTCGTGGATTTAAAACCCTCCACCCCCGATTATTTGCGATTTCGTACCCATATGTTTCACCACTGGTGCCAAGACGGAGGGTCTGTTGTGTACACGTCCCCGTCGTCGACGTAACAACATCAGCCAAAAAAGTCTGTAAAAACCTCGGTCACTTTGGGTCTGTCTCACACATCGTCAACATGACGTCCCTTCAGTCTCATCTTCCCGTCAAACTGATTCTTGCCTTGTACGGCATCAGTGGCGAAAAAAATCCACAAATACGTGCTGGTGTCTTAGAAGTATGTCTCAAAGAAGTCTTACGATGGTTTACGGTGACAGCACGTCAATTACTGCAAGGCATCATTCACATTCCACATCAAACCAAACGTTTTAATGAGAGAAACAAAGTAGCCGTGACGAAACTGGCCGATCCTCGCATCGACACTCAAACCAGAAAGCAAATCAGTTTGAAACGTGGATGAAGCGGTTCTCTAGGAGGTGTCATCATTCGTTCCATGTTAAAATGGGATCCCAATGCTCCCAAAAGTCGATCCCAAGAAAAAAGCCACTCCCCGACGTATCCAAAAGAAAAAGAAAAAGAGCAACGGGGTCAAGACCAGGTCACAGCCTCAGAAAAAGAAAAATTCCACAGAAAACAGCTTCTACCCGCAAGAGAGGTACTGCCGCCAGGACGGAACCTTACATTCGCAAACCACGACCTGCCGCAACGGTGACCGCGTCTTCAGTAGCCTTACGTTGTTCCACTTCTCCATTGCTGGTGATGCCTGCCAAACCAGATTTGACACGTGTCATTCCTAATTTGATGAAAATTGGAAACCCACGTCTCCAAAAACTTCTCCTTCAGTGGCGACACCCTCTTCCTCTTTAGCGGCAGTGGCCGTTGCTCACAAAGTACCTGCCCCCAAAATTAAAGTTCAAGAGAGATCGGGGGTGTTAAAGAGTTTACTGAATTATTCCAAGCAAGAACTGTCCCGATTGAGTCCGTTGCGAACCCCTCCACGACGTGTGATGCCTGCCATGAAAATGATACGATGAGCCGACAATCAGTGGCGGCGCATTCCAGTATAAACATGACCTGAGGTAAACGATGGGTTCGTTGTTTTTGTGCTCTGAACGGCCATGGATGTCCCCTCAAACAATTGAGAACCGTCACCATCGTCCAAAAGAAAATCCCCATTCGTCAAAAGGAAAAGATGTTGGTCAAACCTGGAGGAATTTTACCCCTGTTTGGAGTCTTGCTACGAACAATAGGAGGATCATTGCTGACACGAGTATTGGGAACGATGGGAAGAATCCTGGGATGAAGATAAAATGGTCCGAGAAGATAAAAGAATTGTCTGGAATCAAAAGATCTCAGACCTGATCATCGAAATCCGATGGAAGGGCGAAAACTGGTTTTAGTACCTTACAAAAGATGGATGGAATACCATCGTTGGCAAGAACAACGGACCCCGCATTTATCTCCCAATCCTCATTTCACCGTGATGTTCCAGTTACAACACGAATTGCAATCATTGATGGATTGCAGGCATTTGGCAGAAACGGAAAAATCGCAAAGGTACGGTCAACTGTTGAAACGACTGCAAGTCTTTCACCAGAAAGCTTTAGACGAAACAGCTCTACCACCTCTGAAAGATTTTAAGACTCCGATGAATAGTCCACCACCACCACCACCCCAACCCAACGGTCAAGACAGATGCAGCCCCACGGATGTCTGAGGAAGAAGAGGCACGAGAAGTCTTTCAAACATCGTCAGCAGCTCCCATCCCTAGTAAGATTGCAATCCTTGTTGACCCCATCCCCTACACCCGAACGAGAAAAACTTAAAGCTTGGGTTAAAAAGATGATGTCCACTCATCCTTCGACAGAAGTCAAAAAGAAAGAAGGGAAATCAGAAGTGAAAAAAGAAAAGAAGACCAAAGCCATCCCGTTGCCATCACCACCACCACCACCACTACCCTCGACTTCGACTCCCGTGACACATCAGACACGTAAAGCAGTTTCTAAACCAACCCATCGCCTATCCAGGGTAGCATCAGTGAAGAGTTGATGACGTATTTAAAAAATGGAGAAGCTGTTAGCCAGCATTTACTACGATCCATCCCATCCTGCAGGTAACGGAGGTGTTCAGAAAATGTATCGTACTGCCAAAACTCGACTGAAAAGTGTCCGTTTACCTCAAGTGCAACGATGGCTACAAGAACAAGCCACCTACACCTTACACAAACCCATTCGACGAAAATTTTCCAGAAGTCGCACCCGACTGGAGGGTATCGATCATCAATGGCAAGCCGATTTAGCCGATGTCTCTCATTTGGCCACCTACAATCGTCGTTACAAATATTTGTTTTGTGTCATCGACGTCTTTTTGAAATTTGCTTGGGTCGTACCATTGACTTCCAAATCGAGCAGTGAGTTAGTGCGAGCACTCCAACTGGTGCTGAAACAAAGCGGGCGTCACCCTCTTCGATGGCAAACCGACAAAGGCACCGAATTTCTCAACCAAGCTTTCCAAAAAGAATTGAAGAAACGTGACATTCATTTTTCCGTCACCGAGAATCCCGAAACCAAAGCAAGCATCGTGGAACGTTTTCAACGCACCTTGAAAGAACACATGTGGAAATATTTTACGCATCAACACACTCTCAAGTACATCGACGTCTTGCCACACCTATTCCAAGCGTACAACCATCTAAGCATCGGACGTGCCCCCCCAAGAAGTGACCGTCTTCGAGCGCCTGTTTGGTACATCCCCGACGGTGACTGTCCCTAAGAAAGGTGAAATGTTGGCATCAGGAAATTGGGTGCGCATTGGCAAAACCAAACTCACTTTCGACAAAGGTTACTTACGCATCTGGACCGCGGAATTGTTTCGTGTCACTGAACGAGTGAGTGGCCGTTATCTTCCCGTCTATAATTTGGATGATATGAACGGGGAAGTGTTACAAGGAACGTTTAACTTGCGCGAGTTACAACGTGTGACCAAAAAAGAGGATAGAAAGCATTCCCGATCGAAGAACCCTAAAAGTGAGAAAACGACGTGTCAAAGAAGTTAAAGTACAGTGAAAAGGATATCCTCCCAGTTTTGACTCTTGAATCGACGCTTCGCAACTCATCGACTCTAGAAAGAAGTGACCATCATGCCCTTCAACACAGTATCAGCTACTGCAGTTACCACTCCTTCCCCCAGTTCTTCTCTGCAAGACCTACAAAGGCAACCCTTGTAGGTGTGGTGTGGTGAACGTGTGGTTAAAATGCGAATCGTCTTTTTTTCTGCCAAATCTTTGTGGTGTATTGTGTCATCGGTGCTGCCATTGCCAATTTGAGTTTGCAACAAGGAGACAAACAATTGTGGACCGTTTTACTCAGCAATTGCATCGGTTACCTTCTCCCCAATCCGTCCCTGAAAAACTCCTCTAACGGGAACAACAACGGGAGCCTTGCGTGCAACGTCAGTCACCCTTTCAACACTCACCATTCTAACAACAATCCTCTTTTAGACACTCCTCTGACTTTCAGCGACCCCTCGGACACTAGAACTCTGGAATTATGAATAACCAATTTTACTTGACGTTACCCAGTGACAGTTACATGGAGGTGTTTCTCCACAATACTTTGTGCTGTTTCACAGCCAAATTGCCTCAGGCCATCCAATTGGATCGCGATACCCATTGTGAAGTGGCATAAGTGGAAATGATTCACCCTACATAAATCCTAAATATCCTTCCAAATCAAAACACTTTTAAGGTGGAAGTTCATGACGAGCAAGCGTAACAAAACTTGGATGAACGCATCACTGTAGCTGACTATGAAAACACAAGACCTTAAAACTAAACGGTTCAGCTATCTGTTGACCATTTCAGCAGGCTATTATTATAGCGGTCAACATTTGGTGAACACGATTGCTACCAAATTCAATACCGTGCTTGGCAAAGCCTTGGAGAAAACCAAAAAAGTGTCACCCTCGAGCACCATAATGTAGCTCGTCGCCTACTGATCAAATTTTCAGAGGACAAAGTATTGGCTATTACATTTTGTCCTGATTTGTATGACAATTTGGGCGGAAATCAAAAGTTGATCAAGATTAAAAACGAAAAACCAGCCGTTACCGACAACATGGATTTTGCGAAATATTTTCGATTCCTTGTAGAAATGAACCAAGGACTGAATTTGATCCTTTTGTACTCCGATGTGGTGGAGTACAACGTGCTGGGACACACCTCTGTACCGTTACTGCGTGTCATTGCTTTCAAAGTGGATTCTGCCACGAACGCTGACAAGGAATGTGGAAACAAGTATCACGTTCACTGCGAATTTGTACAGCTCACTATTTGCCCGTCAGTAAGTCGTATTTCAACACTGTCAGCATTACTATAAAAGGAGATCTGGGACAAAATATTTCATTCACCAAAAGGAACGTCACATTGAAACTCCATTTTCGAAAACAATTACTCTAACTTTTTGTCAGTCATGTATCCTGTGTACCAAGGAGTCGCTCGATAGCGAGGACATGGTTTAGGAGACATGCTGAAATCAGCGTTTCTTTCGGTGGCACTCGTTTTGAAACCGATGGTGACACGGGGATTGCACGCCTTGAAAGATGCCTGGTTGACACATGGTAAAGAGTTTCTCCAAAATGTCATCATTGACAAACAAAATCCCTAAGAAGCTTTCTTGAGAGCAGGCAAAAATGTTTTACTTCAAACGGGCAAAGACATTTTGGGTCGACGAGAAACTCCTATAAATGTCCCGGACGCTGCCGAGTCAATCATTCCTACTTCCCTGACGCCGCAGCAAGGATAAGGCAGAAAGAGGCGACGAAGAAACCACTTCAGAGGACTTCACAACCCCAAATCGAGAAAGACTAAAAAAAGAAAAACCGTCCAACACTTAGACTTTTTTGATTATTAAATCAGAGAAAGAAAGAAAATGATGCACGGAGAGTCTTGCGACTGTTTCAAGTCGGAACTGGATCTGTTTGCCATGCCACCCACCATGATGACGATGCAAGAATTCCAATGGGTCGAATTTAATCCTGTCTCCGCTTTGACGGATTCGGCTTCCATCGAGTTTGAAATCAAAGAACAGCCCGAAGATTACATCGATCTGAATAGTAGGTACTTGTACCTGAAACTCAAAGTGATCAAAACGGACAACACCAATCCGGGAGTGGATGCCAGAGTAGCTCCCGTCAACAATTTCATGCATTCCTTGTTCAATGAAGTGGATTTGTACTTGAATAACAAACCGGTCAGCAGTAGCATGGATACTTACCCTTACCGAGCGTATCTGGAAAATCTCTTGACGTACGGAAAAGAGGCAAAGTACACTCTCCTGGATGCTTGAGTGGTTTGGGAACCTGACATCACTGGTGAGGACAAGTTTAACGACACAACCCTGACAATAGATTACGATCCTCACAATGTGGGCTTAACGACTGTCGAAAGTAAATCCTGCAAGGCCGTAGTTTGGAACTGATGGATAGTTTGCATTTGGACACGTGGCTGCAAGACAAGTATTTGCTGAACGGAGTGGATATTCGCCTGAGACTGAATATCATCAGTACCACTTTCCATTTAATGTCTCATGCCAACGAGTACAAAACCATCATCCAAGGAGCCAGACTTCACGAGCGCTGCGTACAAGTGTTACCTAAAGCGGGAAACGACATCAGTCACACATTGAGCAGAACTACCACCAAGTATCCGATACGACGTGTAGAAGTGAAAACATTCACCATTGCCGCTGGACTTCGATCCAAGATTGAAGAACATCTGTTCCAAGGAGAGTTACCCAAACGTTTAATCGTTGGTATCGTCACCAATACAGCCCTCAACGGAGCCCACGATCAAAATCCTTTCCAGTTTAAGTACTACAAAGTGTCCAAGATCGAAGTCAGTCGGGATGGCAAGAGGTTGTGTACCAGAGGCTTCGAACCTAACTTTGCCCAGAAGAATTACTTGAGATCGTACTTGTCCCTGCACGAAGCTATCGGACGGCTAGGAACCAACACCAGTCACTGCATTTCATACAAACATTATGTAGATTACACTTTGTGGACCTTTTATTTCACTCCAGACCAAGGCAGCGACGACGGACAATTCCACCCTATAAAATCCGGTCAACTGCGCGTGTAACTTCAGTCTGTAGAAGCTCTCGCCGAGACGGTGAACTTCATCTTGTATGCCGAATTCGATAATACCACAGAAATAAACAGTTTGAGAGAAGGAATTCTAGACTATTAGAAACTATGGAAGATTCTTATCTCTCTTTGAACAGTAGAGAATTTTTGGTCATGGAATGGGAGGATACAGTGAAAGCAGAACCCCAAGACAAAGACGAAGAGGACATAGTGGTCACGTCCAGATGGCCAGAACAAGAACAACATCTAGTGTCCTGTTTTGCCAAATAACTGGTGGATAAAATTATGTAATTGACTAAGAAAGATTGCTATGTATGTCAAAACGACCATCCCAGTCAAATTCAACACGATAAATGTCTGATGACGAGCCAAGAAAAAAATCGGACTAGTATCTGGACGATGCGTAGAGTCTCATCTCGGAAGAAGCAGTGTTGCATGAGTGGTATAAAGGCTTGCGTGATCATTCCTGTCCTCCACTGACTACTCTAGAGATCTATCGCATCGAAGCTCTCTTAGCCCAGAGTGCGGAGACAAGGCAAAGAAACGGATACTTGACAGATCGTTTCAAACAAAAAGTCAGAATTGAATTGATGACTTATCATTACCTGTGAAAAAACAAAAACAACACAACAGAAAATGGATACCTGGGAACTTTATTACCTTTTGAACAATAGTTCGTATACTGCTTCCTGGAATCCTGTCGTGTGCGCTAAAGATGAACTACCTCATCGCAAACCTCAAGACCATCAAGCTTATGTCATCAACACGGACGAAAGTCATCTTCCAGGAACTCACTGGGTTGCCGTCTACTTCCCTCAAGAGAATTGTGTGGAATATTTTGATTCGTATGGATTACCCCTTTGGAAGACGATATCATTGACTTTATGAGAAGAAATGCCCAGACGACACGATACAATAATGTGAAATTACAAGGCACAGATTCCATGGTGTGTGGACAATATTGTGTGTATTTTCTTCATCAACGCAGTCTTGGATATTCCTTAGAACATTTAGCGACTTATTTTGATCGTAACTCTTCTAGAGGCGATGAGAAAGTAGATCGATGGTTTTGTGACCATTATGGCTATCTTTTGTCTTTAGCTAGGAAACGTAATGTACATCAATGGCCTCATGACTTCCATCAGTGGAAATATAACATGATTTCACAACGTTGTCAACCTTGTCAAAAAAGTTTGTTTGATATTATTGTTAATTGTAAGTTGTTAGTTGTTTGTTGAATAAAAATGTTGTGTTTTGAAAAAATGTGTCTGTCGTTTGTTTTAAAGAAAACCTACTGTGAACATATGCTCTTTGGCTTCTCTCTATCCCTCACCATGACATTAGCTATCATAGCGTTCCGACCCAACAAAAATCCAGTAGGGATGTTTTTTATCGCGTGCGCGTTTGAGCGATATAAAGCTGGGTAATCTCCAGTCTGGCCATCCATGTTGACTCGTCAACCTATGAACATGCCTTCAAGACTAGCCAAGCTTAACGAAGCCTACGTGAATTTACATTGTGTCAGGCAAATCCTGATACCGAAGCCTGAAGAGATAGAGAATGTCTGGATGTTAGAAGTGACCGAAGACCTGATAGAAGAACTCTTCAGAGAAGAAATGAAGAAAGAGCAAGAGGAGTGGACAGATAAGTACAGACTTCAGAAGCAGAGATAACAGCAATAACAAGAACAGCAGCAGCAGCAACAACAGAAGCAGGAACCAGACAGAGGTTTTGTCGACTGCCGAGTAGACACCAAGGAGTTCTCTTTCTCTCTCCGCAGAAGCAGGCCATATCCTGTAGGAAAGCCTACCGCCAGACGGGGACGCAATCTTGGACAGTAAAAGATTGCCATCACTCTCCGTCAACACAACAGCCCATTTCAGGTCTACCCCAATACTCTAGGAAAGACATACTAATTTAATTACCCCCTCCCCATAAATTGTGTGTTTTTTATGTTAAAAAATTGAAGTGTGTCTATCAGCTCTTCGTTTCTTTTGTCAGTAAAAATCCACACTTCGTTTCTGTTTTGTCCGAGAGAGTGTGTCTGTGTTTGTAAGTAAAAAAGTCAACGTGAGTGTTTCTTTTCGGTTCGCGCGTTCCATATAATAGTAATAGTGGTATTGTAAGTTTTGGTGTAAGGGGGTGTTTTCCTTCACGTCCGTGCTCCAGGGATATAAAGCGAAGCGATCGTCAGTCTGGCTACCCGTCAGTCTGGCTACCCATCGTTGACGTATCAACATTGAAGATGAGTAACAGAATTGCAAAGTTACTGGAACTTCAGATGCGCCTGGAGTATGCCAGGCGGCTGCTAGACAATCTGGCCATGGAGGCAACACAGGAGGAAGCCAGAATAGAAGAGGAGGAAGAGAAGGGGAAAAAGAAGAAAGAGAAGGAAGAAAGAATCCTATCACACCTCATATTTAGGCCTCAGTGTGAGGGCAAGCCTGAAGTGAGGACGCCTCCACAGACAATAGCACCATCACAGGCAAGTCAACCACAGCCACAACAGCCACAGCAACCACTACCACCAGTCCCAAGAGCCGTGATCCCCCAGAGAGAAAACTGGGAAGAGGAAATAAGGAGGCCACAGCATCCACGAGTGTGGCATAGGAGAAGACAGAGGGAACAAGTCTTCACTATCCATCAAACGGAGGAGTGGGATAGTGAAGTCACTCAAGTCCCGTCTGCGCTCCCAACCACAAACATCAATTGGGAGCAGGACTGGAGCAGACGTTGCATATGTGGTGCCAGGCCTTAAAGATGTTACTATTAACTGGGTGCATCTGAAGTTCCAAGGAAAAAAAGCCCTTCTCAGTGCTCACCAGATCTCTAGAAAAGAGACACTATTCAAGTTGCCAATTTGTGTGAATGTAGAGTAGTGTGACTATAAACACTCACTCCTTTATTGATGTGTGTTTGTGTTTGAATGCATTCGTGTGGATAGTAGATGTGGTGTGTTTTTTCTTCTCTTCCCATCTGTGCGGATAGTAGAGTGTGTGTCTTATGCGTTCGCGTTGGTTTGGGTGGATAGTAGATATGGTGTGTTTTTTCTTCTCTTCCCATCTGTGTAGATAGTCGAGTGTGTGTTTTATGCGTTCGCGTTCGATTGTGTGGATAGTAGATATGATGTGTGTTTTTTTCTTCCAGTCTGTGTGGATAATATATATGGTGTGTTTCTTCTTCTCTTCCCTTCTGCGTGGATAGTATATATGGTGTGTTTTATGCGTTCACGTACGTTTGTGTGTATAGTAGATATGGTGTGTATTTTCTTCTCTTCCCTTCTGTGTGGATAGTATATAATATATGAAGTGAGTGTAACGGATGTTTTCCTTCACGTTCGTGCTTCACGTATATAACGCGGAGCGGTCTTCAGTCTGGCTAACCAAAGTTGATTAGTCAACACCTTGAAAAAATGAATTTGTTCAACGAATTGAAAGACAGTTGGTACTGGATGGTTGATGCAGCCTACGTGGTGGAAAGACTTGAAAAAGAATGGAGATATTCAGTTACGAAAGAATTTGTGACAAGTCAAGTCACCAGCCTCGAAGTAACCAGGGATCTGGTGCAAGGCATGATAGAGAAGGAAGTAGAGAAATTAAGAGGCTTCATCCATCCTAAATATGTGAGAGTGGGGCATTAATGGAGGCCCTTGATAATGTCATCCAAGTGAGGTGCTTTTTGCAAGACAATTTCACCGAGTGGTCTTTTGTCCGGTGGGGGTTAGAGAAATTGAAGAAAGCTGAAAACATGATAAAAAAGATGATGGAAGAAGAGGTAAAGAAAATCAAAGAGACCTGGACAAAAGAGAGAAAGCAGAAGGAAACCAAAAAGAGAAAATAAGAGTTTGAGAGACTGAACAACAACTGGATGAAAGTGCAAGAAAAATTTAGATCTATGGGACATCCTGACTGGATGCCAGAGAAGGAAAAGAAGAAGAAGAAAGGAATCATAGAGAATGTGAGAAGCTGGTGGAAAAACTGGATAAAATTGAAGAAGAAGAGCCCAAAGGCCCTTTTCAGGGTCACTCATATGCCTCGAAAAGATTTACTCTTTCTTGCCTAAATTTTTTTAGTCTATTGTATAATTTAGGTATGATAGATTGATGTTCGTCAATCTATGGTCGTGTTGTATATGTCTATGTCTCTAACCATGTTTCTCTGTCTATGTCTCTATTGTATTTGTCCCTACCTAGGGTAGCCGCGCGTATTCAGGTCAGCCACTTGCAACATTGTTGCCAGTACCATGACGTCACCCCACCTGTTCCATTCCTATTGTCCCTATACAGACCCAGTATTTCTTTTTCCCTATAAAGGCGGGGGGGGGGGATGGGGGCTTGTAATGCTAATTCCCATTGTCCCTATAAATCTTGTCCCTATGCAGGCCCGGGGGGTGGGTCTGCAACGTATTTTCCCATTGTCCCTATATTGCCCCCCTTCACTACTTGAATGTGTCGAGGCAGTTAGGCCGAGATGTATGTTCGTTCGCCATATTAAATAAGAAGCAAGTTTTTCCTCCAACTCGGAACTAAACATTGATGCGGTTTTGTATTTATTACATATTCCCTTTCTATTCACACATTCTTGTACATTTTATTAACATACACTTTAAAAAATGATTTTGGCATTTGGCAATTTATGAAATATATTGTACAACCCATCTCCACGTACGTAACAGTAGCTAAGTATATATATATATATATATATATATATATATATATAGCAGCATATATATATGTTATATATATATATATATATATATATATATGTATATATATATATATGTTATATATATAAGTATATATATATATATATATATATATATTGTTACGTGTAGGCTTGTACAAAATGTAACAAAGCAAAAGAGTGAAGCCAACAAGCTTTGTAAATTTTGACAAAATAATTTATTTCCCTAGAAAACAATGTAAAATTTGGAAATAGGACTTACGGTTTGTGAATATAATCCAAAATTTAATCCTAGGATTGTAAAATATAAGTCCTATCACTAAACAGTTCTAATTGAATCCAGGTTCAAATCTCGATGAAATTCCAATATGGAGGCGATAACGTCAGATTATATCGTTGTACTGGTGGCAACAGATCCTCGATTTAATCACAGTTTATAATGTTTCCGTTTAGAATTCCAGAATAAATTTCCACTGAATTTCTTTGTCCCAGAACATTTTATAAAAAGGTACACTTGTTTAGTTTTCTAGAGAATAAATTATTAAATTCCAAAAGAAAGACGAACTTCAAAAAACAATCGTACATCAACAACAGAAACACCTTGTACCCTCAAGGTGTAAAGATACGACTGGACTAATCGACTACCAATTGGCTGTTTTAAGCCTCGATTTTAGATCACATAGTGGCTCACGTGATGGACTTACGTGATCACTAATTTGAACATCACATTTAAAAAAATGCCATTTAGTACGTAGCTAGAATAGCCCTATGTAAGAATCAAATTCTCACGCTGGAAATATATAAAAAAAAGAAAGGCTGTTTACAATTTAGCTAACACATGGGCCGAACATGACCTTAGTAATAGCCAAGCCAATCTTTTTATCTTGATGTTTACAGGATCTGTGAACTAGAGTGAGCTAAAATAGTGCTGAAGAAATCGTTATAATCTAATCGGTTCAAGCCAATTTTCGGAAAAGAGACTGAAATCCAATGAAAATTATCATTACAATTAAATGTAATGAAACAAAAATAAAATAATTTTTTTTTTTTTTTTAAACTAACACAAGTAATTAATTACATATTCGTAACAATATATTGTGGAGATGCGTCATTGGTCTATCTGCTTTGCAGATATGGTGATTACCTTTGAAGTTTTTAAAATGTTGTATGGGACATATGAATGCATTAAAGTTGCAGTCACAGGCTAGTGGATTTCGTCCTAACTTCGCAAATGGAACATGTTTTTGGCCAGTTCGTGACCCTTTTTTTACGCTTCTTACTAAATAGACACGCAAGCTGTACTTTCAAGCAAATTTCAGGACAAATTTAATAGACTGTCAGTTATTAAATACATTCAGAAAACTCATTAATTAACGACGCTTAAAAACTCTGTACTTCTGTTTTCGTTACAAGAAAGTAATGATGCATTAACCTCTAAGGTGACAATTGTTAGACTTTTTAAATTTAAAAAAAAGCCACAATGATTTATTCTCTTCATTCGGACTAAATTTGTATTATTCGTCTAGATATTTTGTTAAATAAAATATGTTTAAATGATATTGTTTTGTTTCCTGTACATTTGTCGACTTGAAACATGGCAAGAATGTAAAATGTAGAAAGGCAAAACCCTGTTTGAACCTCAGTTATGGTTAAAAAATTTCAACAACATTGTAACAATAAATAATTATTCCAAATCTTAACCCGAGTCAATTGAGCGGCTGCTTTCTATGATAGTCTAGATTGATGTAAATATTAATAAATTCTATCCAAGCAATTCTTGACAACTTAAAAGTTTCTCCACTTATGCCTGCTTCAGAAAAATTCCTGAGGCCATGTTTTAAAACTCTGAAGTCTGATATGGCTTTCTGACTGGCGTATGAAATTCGGATGATTAACATTGTGTAATGTCTCTTTGCTGTGTGTCATTAGTACTGCAACTGGGAATGGAAACAACAGGTGCACGGTTCAGAAGTTTACATGTGTCTGTGTTGTTCGATCGAAGCAATAGTTTATTCACAGTGTTTATATTATTGAATCCTGTTGATGGAATAATTGTAGAAGGATCAATACTTTCATGGAGAAGTATTAGATACAGTTTTTCAAAAGCTGTGGTTTATTTTTCTTCAGCTTATTCCAGAGTTTTCACACATTCTTTTCATTATCGATTTCAGGTTATTCACAGGTTGGCACTTCTGTTGTGATAAGCTCCTAGGTAATCAGATGATTCAGGGGTGTTCATGGATGAAGGTTTTGGACTAGAATCAATTTCTGTAAGCTAGAACTGGGCAATTTTCTGTGCATTCTTTATTTCGGAATTGCTTTGGATTAAAATGTTGATAACCGCTGTTACCGTCCCTTGTTTTTGTGGACCCTTCATAGAATTCTAAATAGTCATCTCCAGTTTTGTCACTTTTTAGAGTAATGTCTCCCCACTTAAATCTCTATTCAAGAATGTCTCTGAAATCAAATAATTTGCTGTCGAGGTACCAGATAGTATTATGCAAGGCTTTGGGGTTATTGATGCCAAGTTGAGCAGAATTCCATGAAATTCTTCTTCGTTTTGAGTTATTAGTTCAGGTTATTTGGTATGTAATAACGCTGGATCAGCCATGTAAGATTAAATGGATACATAATAAATACTCTTTATTACATACCCATTTAGTCTTAGCTGGCTTATCTATCGCACATCTAAAGTTTCCGTACCGAAGACCTAAAGTTTCCGTACCGCAGGCCTAAAGTTTCCGTACCGCACACCTAAAGTTTTCCTACCGCACACCTAAAGTTTCCGTACCGCAGACCATGCCTGAAACCACTTTTACAACTTGAACTATTCAATAATAGTCCACTTATAAAATAACCGGGAGGATTTATTTCTATACGTTTTAAACTATCAAAAAAGTCACCAAACGTTTGTAATCTTAAGAAATGCAGTCTGTTACTGATATCTGTTATCATCAATTTAATGTATAATATAGTTTTATTTTTTATAAGTCATTTAGGTTTATGACATTTATATTTTAATTCTTTAAATTCAGTGACTGGCTATCACTGAAGTAAAGTACTTGTCAACTACGTTGTAGGAATCCCATTCGTAAACCAAGGCCTATATCGAAGTCAAGTCAACTATTTTGGGTAAATACGCCACACATTAATTCAACTGGAGGTCACGAAACACTATGTATTAATAGGAGTGCATATGCCATATTAGACCTATCATGCACGCCCCCTAGTTGTTGATTGGTTCAATAGTTTGAGAAGATCATAACATGACTGAGTTATTTAAAAATAATACGTTTCAAATGTTCCAGAATCTCCTTGTGAATCAGATTATGTGCATACGTATATTGTAACTATATAATAAGATCACACACACCACTTCACTTACATTCATTTCTGTAAGAGTCGTTCAGAAGAAATAATGATTTATTTATTGTATTTGCTCGTTGGATTTAGCAAAGTGGAAAGTCTTTAATTTCAACAGTTAATACTTATTGGATTACGTGAATTTATTGAAGGACTTGAATATTTAAATAATTCAACCGGATTATGTGAAATTTTCAAGGACCTCAGTGATATCATACGTTCATGGGATTACATTGAAGAAAAATCATTTGTCTTTAGAATTGTGGCAATTCAGCGGTGCTAGCTCGTGAACACATATACACACCATATATACATACTGGAATCTTCAAGCGAAATACGACCGCTCCGGTGGCCTAATGGCTAGAGCCTCAACCTCGGATGCGGAAGGTCTCGGTATCGAACCCCGGCCGAGTCATACCAAAGATATAAAAATGGTATTAACAGCTGCCTCGCTAGGCGCTCGGCATCAAGAGTTAGAGTTAGGACTGGTCGGCCTGGTGTCGTAATAATGCGACTGAGTGGGACATCATGCTACATGTCTGCGGCATGATGCTCCAGTGCCAGACATCACTATAAACTGGTACACTGCAGACATTGTAGCGATATGACTGAAAAATTGTTAAAACTACATTACAAATTCAAATCACACATTCAATCGGAATACCTTTGGACAGTCTCCTGATTAGTGAGAAATTGATAGTAAAATTTAGGACATTATATTATTATATACTGTAAGTTAAGTTTAATTCTTTCGCTTGGTTTGATTTTATATTTTATTTAAATAAATTTATATCTTGGAAAATTGAATGCTTCTTGGGTTTACCTTTTCTTGTTACTTAGGTGTAAGCCACTAGACATACCACGTCTTACTGGGTGAAAATGGCCGTCTTTGCTGGTGGGGATAATGGGAGATTATAAAAATTAGTTACCAAAAGTTTATGGGCATTTCACTGTATCTATCGCCGAGAAATAAGAGTTGGTTTAAGTTGACAACAATATTTTGGTGGAAATGACTTACAACGAGTTCTCAGATGAATCTGGTGTTCAACGTGACACCAAATTTTGAGAGAGAGAAAGAGAGTGCAAGCAAGTACTTTGGGGCTGAAATAATGCACTGAATGTTTGAAATATTCAGACAAAGAAATACTCAGAAGTTCAAGACATTTTTAGAAATGCCATCACGTTTGGAGACAACTTTTACTCTTGTTTAATTTAATTTGGTGCCTACCTAGTTACTTTAATGAAACCGGATGGATTGTACCTAGAACCAGACATTATTCTTAGTAGTTACAACACAGCTTTAGACAGATGATTAAGGGATGGTAACAACGGTGCAGCATTTAATCTTCACTGAGCTTGCAAACTGCCACAAAGTACTAACTCCTGGGCGCAAAGACCTTAAATTAAAGGGTTTAAGAGATCGGAGAACACAACCTTTTGAGCCGTGCACCTGTTGGTCTCGTTACAAGCTGGAGCACTGACGACACAGAGAAGAGACATTTCACAATGCAAATCATTTAGATCCCAAATCAATTCAGTTTTAAAAATATAGTCTATTGGTTTTGTCTTTAATTTTGGGTGACGCAGTCGTAAATGCGTTCGGTCTATATTTTGAGGAATCAAATTCGTTTTGTGAATCTGAGGATAAACAGAAAAACATTTCCGACATAGGGTAGACGTATCGAAGAGAAGCTTTTTGAATATGATGATAATTTAGAAGAATTACATCTTGTAACAGTGTTGTCGAGACTTTGCCATCTCTGGGGCACAAACAGGGAATTGTGTTTTTGTTTACATTTTAAATCCTTACGACTGTTATAATAGAAAACAAAGAGAAGAAAACAGAACATCATTGGTTAGAATTTTTTATTTAAAAGATCTAAATGATTATCATATGTCTAGTCCGCATGTTAGAAAGGGACTATTAAAATATATGCTTAAATTATAACTTTTAAGCTCAATACATCAATAATTTCTTGTAATGGATGCATCAAAACAAAGAGTATGAAAGTACTGAAAATCAATGAGCTTTCTGTATAAAAACCAAAGTATTTAATTACTGTTATTCTGTGAAATTTACCATGAAATTTGCTCGGAAGCAGAGTGTGTATTTATTAAGCTGATTGTATGAGAAAGGGTCACGTACTGGTCCAAGACCTATGTTCTATTAAAGATATAATGAAAAATCCACTTGCCTGTGATTACAGTTTAAATCAATTCTTATGTCCCATGCAAAATTTCAAAGTTAAAGAATAAATCACCGTATAGGCTATTCAGGCAGACCGATGACACAACTGCACGGTCTATATCTAAGCCTCGCCGAGTTTTCATACGTCACAATGGGATATCCCAGAGAGTTGTACGATATCTTTCTTAAAACGCCAAATGACTAATTCATTTTTTAAAAGTATACATTAAAAAATGTAAAAGAT